>PITA01008231.1:0-85949 GCA_004023965.1 Spilogale gracilis | reverse complement strand
AGGGTAAGAAATGAATAAGGTGCTATACAAAGAGATCTAGAACATCAAGTTTTCATGTTTTGTAAGCTCCTTTCTTGCTACATAGAAACAAAGTTCTTCAGGAAGTATCAGCAAGATAAAAATTGGGCCAAGAATCATTTCTAGAATTGTAAATTCGAACACTGAAGTCACGCACGAGAACAGTCTTGTAGCAATGTCAGCTAAACTAAAATGGGAATGTTTCTGTTCCCCTCTTAACTTCTGTACTTGAGGAAAATGACATGGAATCCACTGTTTTATGAAAGGAAATGATCCTAAGGGTAAGGTCCAGTTTTGGAATCCAAGCTGCCATCCTATTTACTGGGAAAAACAGCTCCAGGTGTTCTGGGCAAATGGCCCCCAGAAAACTAAGGCGAGCCAGGTTGGGGAAGATGCCCATCCAGTTAAACCCCTTCATCTCCCATCCAGGGAGGGTCCCGGGGGGGAGGTATTTAGATGCAAACTAAGAATGGGCAGGCCGTTGTGGTGCTTAGGCTCTGGGGGGAACACCAAAGGCCCCTACCTCCGAGTTCCAGGGCCATGGAAGTGCAAATTAACTCAGGCAAACCACGTGAGTGGGTCAGCTCGGTGCAGATGTGACTCTAGTCAGCTTGTGATTTGGGGGAGGCCTATAAAAGCTGGCCAGAGAAGTGGGGCGTCCTTTTCCACGGAAAAGAGACCCTGGCCCTGGGGCCAGTAAGATTCTGATGCTTGGCCCGAAATAAAGCTCCCCTTAACCTTCGCTCTTCTATCAGCCTCATTCCTTTGACCAACCCTATTAGTAAGGTTTAGAAAAACTGCTTCTTTCAAGATCCTGATTTACAATGGAGTTTAGAATATGGACATCTTAATCATATCAAAAATAACCAATCTGTCCCTAAGTAATCTTTAAAGTTTTGAAGGATTATAAAAGAAAGGAATCTCTGAGACATTAAGAAATTAAGAAAGAAATTAAAAATTAAAACACTAGCAGTTTAGGAATCTAACATCACTTACCCGTAGACTCAAAATCAGGAGTTTTATACTTCAACGACCAGTCAATGGGATCAGGTCTCCTCACTGTCACTCCTTCCATTTTTAAAATATTGCACATCTCTTCAATTTCAGCAACAGCCTTTTTCAAATGATCTTTGGGAAAATAATGGCCTCCGTGCTTCTGGTAAAATGGCCAGTACTTTTCATATGTGTTGGCCTAGAAACAGGACAAAGAAGCAAGATACTTAATTGGACAAAGATACAGCCCATGATAAAGTCCTAGGCAGTGAACAGTGATTTCTGTAACATAGTTCTTTTTATTTTTATTTATTTATTTATTTATTTTTTAAAGATTTTATTTATTTGACAGAGAGAAACACAGCGAGAGAGGGAACACAAGCAGGGGGAGTGAGAGGGAGAAGCAGGCCTCCCGCAGAGCAGGGAGCCCGATTTGGGACTTGATCCCCGGTCTCCAGGATCATGACCTGAGCCGAAGGCAGTCGCTTAACCAACTGAGCCACCCAGGCGCCCCGTTTTTTTATTTTTAAAACAATTTTTATTTGTGAGAAAGAGAGAGCGTGAGTGGGGAGGAGAGGGAGAAGTGACTTCCCACTGAGCAGGGAGGCGACTTGGGGCTTGATCCCAGGACCCTGAAATCATGACCTGAGCCGAAGGCAGACACTTAACCGCTTAACGGACTGAGCGATCCAGGTGCCCCGGATTTATATAATTTAACGGAAATGAGACTAAGAATATGTCTTGTCTAATGTTGATCCCCAACACTGAGCACACTGCCTCTCTGAGAAAACAGTATTTGTTGAATGAAGAATTCTAAATTCTCCTGATTTTGTTTTTTTTGTTTTTTGTTTTTTTTTGACAGAGAGAAACACAGCCAGAGAGGGAACACAAGCAGGGGGAGTGAGAGAGGGAGAAGCAGGCTTCCCGCCGAGCAGGGAGCCCAATGTGGGACTCGATCCCGGATCTCCGGGATCATGACCTGAGCGGAAGGCAGTCGCTCAACCAACTGAGCCCCCCAGGTGCCCTCTCCTGATGTTTTGAAACCTTCTGCTCCCTTTGCCTATGATCTTCTGCCCTGCTGTTAACAGCGTGTCTGCCCTCCCTCGGAGGGGCTTGGACCAGTTTTTACTGGTCTTGGACCAGTTTTTACTGGTCTTTCAGAGACAAAACAGGACAGAGGCACTCTGTTAGACAGTCTCAGCGAAATCAAATAAGAGAGCAGACAAAAGCACGTAAGAGGATAAAAGCATAGTTTGTACTTCGACAAAACCGTGTGCTGACCGTGCATCCCAGAATTCGGTCTAGAAAACAGCACTGCAGGATGCTCTGTAGGAAAATAGGGCACTGCCCCCTTAAAATCAGGAACATATTCTCATACATTCTTTGCTGCTCTTAAAAACTCATTATTGATTTTCTCATTCAACAGAATTAGCACTTGGCAAAATTGTGCAGCAGCTCAAGTCTGCCTTTGGCACTTCCCTAGCCTTCTCTGCAGACATGCCTCCCTTCCTAAGTTCTCATAGGAAGGAAGTGATCCCATAAATGAATTCACACACTTTTGGCAGCTGAAAAAAAGCATAACATTTAGAAGTGTCTTAAGGGTGATATGCGTTTTAAAAGACAATTGAATGAAAACCACTTAAAAGCTTTGAAAAGGCTCGATTTGCTAAAAATGACTGTTGAAATAGGTCAGGCCTAACAACTATAAAACAATGGTTTTCAAAAATATAAAAACGTAGAAGGATTCTTCATTCAGATTGTTTTGCATGTGCCTAAGTTTTCAATTTAAAGAAATATACTGAGAAATGTAGACCATGTATATGGATATAATTTATCAAGATTGATGAGGCAGAATTCCAATCAGAAGATCCAAACACTAGGAAAAATCTTGAACTTTCATCAAAAGACTGGCAAAGTGATACACATCCATATATTTTAAGTGTAAAATATTTAAAGCAGGTATTAAAAAAATACCTCCTTGTATCATCGATCAACTATGTACCAGTCCGGATCACGTCAGATAAAGTTTCCGTCGCAAATCAATTTCAGATAGTGGTTAAGGGCTACGAAGACAGGAACCGGGCAATGAGATCGTGTCTAGATGTCTAGTCCCGTAACGTCAAAGACAATGTCTTCCAGATTTTCTGTCTCTAACTTCCATGTCAACCTCATTCTGATAAATATCAAATATATAGAGGCAGACCAGCCTTCAGTCCCTAGGTTCACACCAGGAAGGCTGGAGCTGAGCCTGCTGGAGAAGGAATAAAATCTGAAAGCATGTCTTAAACGAGGAGGGTGCCGATGAGCCTCTAAAATGGGTTGGCAAACTGAAGTCCATCGCCAGATTTTTTTTTTAAGTAAATACAAGTTTTATGGGAACGCAGACACACTCATTCATTTACATATTGTCTGTAGTTGTTTTGTTTTCACAACAGTGGCAGAGTTGAGAGTGAGTGGTTGTGACAGACACAGACGGTCTGCAAAACCTGAAATGTTTATTATCTGGCAGAAATAAGTTTGCTGATCCCTGTGTACATTATTGGTTAGTTGCTTTATTTCTGAGGCTCTATAGGAAAACAACAAGCTCAATTTCTGGCTTGTGACAGATACCAACGGTATCAAAGGATACTGTAGTTTTTAAGATCAATCTACTCTTTTTTAAGAAACAAAAGCATTCCACTGTTTTCTACCCTTAGGAAGTCCTGCAGCAGCCCCCAGGAGGAGAGGATAACAATGAGTCTTTATATTCCTCTCGGACACGTGGTGCTACTCCTCCTCCATTCATCTCTTCCTCCTTCTCATGCTGGGCACATCACTTACAGTCCGCTGAAGGACAAGAAGCCTTTGAAACTTTAAAACTGGTTCCAGCAGATGCACGGCCATGCTGTCTTGCCAGACACATTCCAAAGTATTCTGCGTAACTATGCAGAATGAAGCTCGCCTTGGTAAATAGGAACTAAGCTTTGGTGGGGGGGTGGGGGGGAGAAGCTATTTGAACAAGTATGAATTTCCTTGTGTAACGCATACTCTGTCTGGCTAAGGTTGAACGAAGTCCAGATGATCAAGGCACATTACATTTTCCAAGACATAGCTGGAAATTATTTACACTTCCTTTGTAACCCTGCTAAATGAGTTAGCAATTATTTACCAAGTGTCTGCAAGATAAAAAACACTACGTTAAATGCTTAGTATATGATGTTTTTAATGATCTGTTGCAGAGATATGGCCGCACTCCTGGAAACTTATAGTCACTTTATAGTCGTTCAGAGCTTAAAACCCTTCAGGGCGTGGGGAGTGGGGAGGTGTTGCCAAATGAATTTTAAATACTGTCTTTGGAAGGCTATGAAATATCAATAGAAACTTATTTATCCAGCTTCCAGCTTATAGCACATTAACCTTGACTGACTTTGTATCTTATAAAAGGTCCTTTCTTATGAGCTTTATTTTAAAGATAAAGCAAAACGAAAAGTACATATTTGGTGGGAAGTATTCATTATGTTTTACAGAATAAAAAGCTGCATAGCTTTTGAAAACTGTGCTTCCTGACAACTATAGTCCTTACTCCCATAAAACTTCTCTAGCCTTTATATCTTCCAACCAGTCTTATACTATAATTGCTCATAAACAGTTTAATACATTATTTTATCTTTCATTGTTCCCAAGCTGTTTAATACATCTGTATCATTTTTCTCCATTAGTAAGGCCTTGCCTTCCGGGGGCTATGCATGTCTTTAATTTTCTATAGTTACCTAGTTTAGCATGTGGCATAAAGCAGAAATAGCCAGAAATATGAATGAAATCAATACTGCTAATACTAGTAATATCTACAATCATTGTACTCCCAATGTACTTTTGTAATGTAAACTAGATCCCTACAACAGAGGTTCTGTCCCTCGAAATACTTAGCATGTAACCTTTTACCTTCATATTTAATCCTGTTAGGTAGATAGCAAACCTCTTAACATCTTCACTTCACTGAGGCCCAGAAATCTGTGGAATCTTGCACAAGGTCAAAGAGTTGATTAGCCAAGACTAGTATCAAGCTTCCTGATCGAATACGTCATTCAGTCCTTGTCTCCTGACTTCAGCCCAGTACACTTTCCACAAATGACAGAGAACTCAAAATCATGTGTGAACAACATGTCTTTTTCTGTAGATTACATAGTACAAAAGTCAACAATTTTATAGGCAAGTAAAAGGAGAAGCCACTGCTTGAATTTGAAATTGAATTCCACCCAATTAAAATGGTTAAGGGATGGGACTTCAAGAAAAGACTTAAAAAAGATCATGCCTTTTTAAAACACGTGGACGATACATAAATTAATCTGTTCAGCAAATGTCACATATCAGAACCAGAGGTAGTTTCAGAACAATTAGAAGTTATGGCTTTTTCTATTACCCTGCCTTCGAGGTCTGATTAAAGAGTCCTTTTCCTCAAAAAGATTTCCTAACTCTCCAGCATTTGGTCATTGCTTTTTCCCTTATTCTTCTGGCATTCAATTAACTGCCAGGTGGTTGCCGTAAGATACTTAGCTGTTGTCTTTGTTTCTAGATGGAGATCTTCTCTCTCTGAACAGAAAGCAAGGTCTTTTGTGCTGATACCTTTTGAGCCCCAGTAGAAGGTAGGCAGCATTTCTGATGATGAGGGCACTGATGTAATGGAACTTATTTCTTTAATCCATGTTATAAATAACAATGTAAATATTCAGGAAGAATTTAAGTACATTGAAGATATATTTCTAACCATTATTAATGGAAGCTTAGGCTGTGTCTGTAATGTGGATGGCACTCCCTTATGCAGGATACAACCTGAGCACCAACCTACAGAGGCCTGGGCTTAGGAATATGACAGATAAAGAACACCAGGAGTTTTTAGATGAGAGATATTTCTTGTTGCCGGGGAAACCCTAGAAGGCCTTGGTGAAGGGACCGTCAGGACTCTGTGGTAGTAAGAGAGGTAGGTTTAAATTGCAGACAGGAGCGGCACAGAAACATAGGTGAAGAGTCCCGAGTGGGAGCACAGGTATGATGGTTGTTTGGGGAACAGTGAGTAGTCTAGTTTGGCTGCTTATAAAGTCTGCTGAAAACCGAGGTGAAACATTAGAATTGAAAAGGAAGGGACATCTGCTAACCTGCCGTACTATCACACCTCTAAGACGAACCAATGATTGAAGTGGCGAGTCCTGGAAAGGCAGAAGAGAGCCAAATTGTGAATGACCTTGAATACCATGAGAACTTTATCTGAAGTAGTGGTAGGGGAAGGGGTCATATAGAAGATTGGGAAATAGAGGAAATAGGCACAGGATGAGCAACGTGACCCAACGTGATCCTGTTTTAAAAAGTACTTTCGGGGCGCTTGGGTGGCTCAGTCATTAAGCGTCTGCCTTTGGCTCAGGTCATGATCCCAGGGTCCCGCTCTGAGAGAAGCCTGTGTCTCCCTCTCCCTCTGCTGTTCCCCCTTCTTGCATCCCCCCATCAAATAAATAAATAAAATCTCAAAAAAAATTTTTTTAAAACACTCTCACAGAAGCTGGAAGGTGATTTGGAGAGAAGAACAAATGAGGGAGACAAATGAGGGGTCAGCTGCTATGGTCCAGGCAGTAGATGGGATCCTGACCTAAGGCAGCAGCAGAGGGATGGAGGTAAGGTTGCTTTTCACAAAGGACTTGTTAAGTCTTGGAGAATGGATGTGGAGAATGTGACTGAAGGAGAAATCAAAGATGACTGTGTTTCAGCTCTAGTAAGTAGGAATGCCAAAACTGGAAAGGAAGGAATGAAGAAGGGTCCAGTATAGCAGAATGGCTGGCAGCTGAACTCAAGATGTGCCAGGCTTAAGGTACCATGACGACACCTAGCAAGGAGTTTAACATGTTCATCTGGAGAAAGATCCGGGCCACCGCGGAAGTGGGAGGCGAAGCTGTGAGAAGAGCGAAGAGGAGAGGGCCAAAGTGAAATTCTGCTCGACCCCAGTATTACACATGGTGAAGGAAGATGTGAGGAATAGTGAAAGAACTAACATTCCCAGATGAGGTCTATCAGGATCTGAAGGGAGGAGTTATCTGTGTAAATTGCATAAAACACCAGGGTCGCCTAGGTGTCTCAGTCGGTTAAGCATCTGCGTTCGGGTCAAGTCATGATCCCAGGGTCTTGGGATGGAGCCCCATCTCCGGCTCCCTACTCAGGGAGCCTGCTTCTCCCTCTCTCTCTGCAGCTGCCCTGCTTGTGCACGTACTCTCTCTCTCTGTCAAATAAATCTTAAAAAAAAAAACAAAACACCACAGAGATTTCAAGTAAGATAATTAAAATCACCACTGGATTTCAGAGGTCTGGAGTAAGCTACAGTGAAAGCAGTTACAGAGGACAATGGGAGCAAAAACCAGCCTGAAGAAAGTGAGGAATGAACCACCCTTAGACATGTGCATACCCTTGCTTTACCTTCACCTCCACAGTGAATGGTGGAACACAGGCGTTTTCAGCTCTGCCCACTATCACTTCCTCTAAGGGGTCCCATTCATTGTAAGAGGAGACCGGGCAGTCCTTGGGCAGAGGATCAGTGGCCTTATCAACAGCCGCACAGGAATTCCGGGAGGAAGCAGTAGCTGCCTGGGTGCTCTGGAAAGTTCGCTGCACCCATCCTGTTAAGGTTCTTCCAAGCTTCCAAGAACAAAGAAAAGATTATTGCATAGTCCTATAGGGTACTTTCGGGGAGGAGGAGGTAGAGTGAAACCCAGCATAACATAGACATTTAAAATCCTTTAGAATAACGTAAACTAAGATGTTAGTTACTATATATAGGTGGGTAGTGGGGCTATACTTTTGCCTTCTTATTTTTTATAAATTAACTTTTTATCTATATGTGAATTGGCATTAACTCTTTAAAGTCCCTCAGAAGATTCTATCCCCAGTGACCACTCCCATTTATATCTCAGAATGGTTTTCCGCATTCAAGTTTTAATAAAGCTTTCAGCAACCCTTTCGTAGATGATGGATCACCGCGTTCCTAGAAAACCACAGAAAGCTGTTCTGTATCTCTCTGCCAAAGGGAGGGAGGAAGAAGCCTCCCTTCCCCTTCAGTATTAAGTCACCAGTATTAGACTTTTTTTTTCCAAATTAAAATATAGAAGCATATGTAAAGAATCTTATCTTTCAGAATAATCAGCTTCAAACTAAAAATTCTGCATTGCTAACACACACTTCCCACTCTTTGGCACTTCAACTCGGAGAGTGACCAAGTGCCACCTGCTCCATTTCACAGATGGTCCATAGTATCCCAGCCAAGACAGAATTAACCCAAGCACAAATTTAAACAACCAGAAAAGAGAACGAAGGACTTCAAAAAAGCCTTTGAAGATCCAGGGCCTATAAAATCTCCAACAGGGAGAGTCCCTCACTCACGGGGGCAAACGCCGCCCACACCGCACCCCTGCGCCCAATCTCCTATTCTGTTAAATGCCTTAGGAGGGAGGCAAGAAGGGAGGCCAGGGTGGGGACCAAAGCAGGAGGGAGAGTGACAGCTGTTCTGGAAGCAGTTACCGGGAGGGAGCCCAAGGGCAGCTATTCCTGTCCCAGGAGCCAGGGAGGGTCTGCAGGCGCACGCTTACAAACCCGGCAAGCGGAGGGCGGGGACCCAGCAGAAAGTCTGGGTACAGTCTGAACTCGCTCCAACTCCTCTCTCACGCAGGCCTCCATGTTACTCTTGGAGTGGGCCTGCTTGCTCCCTGTCCATTCTAGATTCCCACCTTGCCTCCTCTCCCGTCCATCACACCACACGAATTTCCTAGAAGACTCCGCAATTCGATGCGCATCCCCTGCACTGAACCCCAATAATTCCATCGTTGTATTAGTAAGTGTCAGTCGTCGCCCCCACACCCTCACCCCGGGCCAGAGAGCCTCTGGGAGCGACCCCTGCAGTGACGGCCACAGTTGGCCACGGGGTGTGGCCCCAATGCATCTCCCGCGAAATTTCCCTGGGCACCGCCGAGCTCCCGGCAGCCAGCAAACGCTCTTGAAGCTGAGCTTCCGAGGGGGACCTGAGGGACACTGTCATGCAATGCTAATGCTGGCTGGGGAAAGCGAGGGAAGGCGAGGGGGAGCGCACGCGGCCGCCGGCCGAGGCGGGGGTGCGGCACACGCACCCGAGAGCCGATGTAGTGCACCGCCTCGGCGCCGCGGCTCCCGCCGCGCAGACACCGCACCCGCAGCATCGCCCAGCGCCCGGCTTGTCCACGAGCGGAATGTTCCAGGTGCTCGGCCGCGTCCGTCCGAGCCTCCCGCGAGCGCGCCAGCCGGGTGTGCTGCGGCGAGCGCCCCCCGGCCTTTTATAGGCTCGCCCCGCCCTCCGCGCGCGCCCCATTGGCTGCTGGGAACAGGTGGCGGGGCGGGGGAGCGCAGGCCCGCGCGCCCGGCCGCCGCGACCTGGGAACCGTTAGGGGACTGCGGGTGGCGCGGGGGCCGGCCCCCCGTGTTTGCCTTCCTTTAGCTCGTCAGGCCGCCCACCGGCTTCGGCTACCCAGGCCAGCCCCGGTCCGCCGCAGGAGGCCCAGCCGTGCTTGGGGGGGGGGGGGAGGAGCACCCGACCTCTGACGAAGGAAACTTAATAGTACATTAAATGTTCATTGTTGGAGGACGTGGGTAAAGCGTAAGTACAATCACACGGCTCTGTTCGCCGGTGTGCCCTGACTCAGTCCCCTCGTTTTGCAGCGAACTAAATAAACCACGTAAAGTTTAGGTGGCTTCTTAAGGCAACGCCGGCTTTGAGACTGGGGAAGCCTAAGTCCAGAGTTCAGGTTCTCTCTCCCTCAGCTACTTTCCACCTACTGGTAGGTTGTTCGGTGTTTGGGGGAAATACTAGACGTTTCAGATAGTCGTTGGCCACGTGCCCTGGCTTGAGAGACTCAATCCAGGCAATAGAGACCGAAGTGGAGCAGAAATAAGGACCACAGACTCGTCCTCCCTTCTATTTCATGTATTTAAATTTTTGTTTCAATTTGATTAGGGTAGTTCCCTACAAAACTGGAGAACTCAGTTTAACGTTTAAGTACTTCGGGGGGAAAGGGGGCAGAGAGATTTGAATATTGCATTTTGTACCTACAAAATTTGTAATTATTTATTTTTAATGAGTTTTCATTTTAATTCTGGTGTCTCAAAACAGACTCCAAAAGGCCATTTTTTAGTTCTGGTGTCTCAAACCAAAGTTCACTGATATAAGGCACCAGACAAGCAGGATGGCATGGTAGAAAGAGCCCTGGGAATGGGGAGAACTTGATACTAGTCTTGACTCTGTTATAGACTATTGTGTGTCTTCCTGAGTTGCAACCTTCTTATCCTCAAAGAGAGAACACTTGGATTTATTGTCCCTAGCACACAGGGTCGTTGAGGGGCCAAACGGAGAGACTGTACACGCAGAACGTGGTGTGGCACTAAGGGTTATATGAATATGAGGCAATAATTTACCAGCTCCTACAGTAAGGAGGCCTCCCAATGTGATAACGGTGAAAGGAGTAAGTCTAGGTGCGTATCTTAGCTCTGCTACTAACTGGCTTTGTGACCTGGAATTAAATTCCTCCTCTTTCTTTTTTTTTTCCTTTTAAAGATTTTATTTGACAGATCACAAGTAGGCAAAGAGAGCAAACAGGCTCCCTGCTGAGCAGAGCTCCTGACCCAGGACCCTGGGATCATGATCTGAGCTGAAGGCAGAGGCTTTAACCTACCGAGCCACCCAGGCGCCCAATTCCTCCTTCTTTCTAATGAGGAAATCACACTACTAGCTAAGGCTTTGGTTAATGTTTCTCAAAATTTATAAAGTACCTCTCCCAAGAATTAAATGCAACCATCTCTAAGGTCTAGTTTTCTAATGTACTTAGGGTGGCCAAAGATACACTCCTCCTCAATAAAGGAATTTAAGAATACAGTAAGTACACCTAACAAATGGTATTGACATTACTCTGTACCATTTCTGTCTGAGATCTGAGGACACCCTCATATCATTCATTAAAAACACTTTTTTTTTTTAAAGATTTTATTTATTTGACAGAGAAACACAGCCAGAGAGTGAACACAAGCAGTGGGAGTGAGAGAGGGAGAAGCAGGCTTCCCGCCAAGCAGGCAGCCCGATGTGGGGCTCAATCCCAGGACTCTGGGATCATGACCTGAGCTGAAGGCAGAGGCTTAACCGCTGAGCCACCCAGGCACCCCTAAAGCCACTTTTAATTTTAATTTTCCAGATGTAAGAATTGGAAATAATGAGGCGAGGGTGTCATTAAATTTTGCATAAAAAAAGGCTCATATTATAGTCACAGAACATACCCTTATCTTCTGGAATCCAGGGGAAAGTGTGTGGATAGAGCCACCCATACCAGCCCTATTGTTATAAGCAAATCAAAGCACTTTCCTCATTCCCTTTTTCTTCCTTGTGTATGGATATACATATTGTCCTTGAAAAAAATCTGTATCATTTTTTAGATTGACTTCACCAACTGCAAGCACAAGCCTTCTCTACTGGGTTGTCTTACACTGTCTGGGCAACTCTGCCAAGTGTCCACGGTGACACCTGCAACTCCTTGGTGTATTTTTCAGAAGAAGTGGAATAGACTGTGACTCTTGCCTTGTTCTCCCTCACTGGAAGTAGGTTACTGTAATACCAATAACTTTGATCAAACCAATAATTTTAGGATCTTGGTGGTCCCA
This sequence comes from Spilogale gracilis, assembly GCA_004023965.1. Lineage (NCBI taxonomy): Eukaryota > Metazoa > Chordata > Mammalia > Carnivora > Mephitidae > Spilogale > Spilogale gracilis. The sequence continues at coordinate 74,252 of PITA01008231.1, read as the reverse complement.
TAATTAATGGTTATGCATATTCATGTCTAATAGTAGTATACTCTTCTAGGTTAATCTAGAGGCATAATTTAGGGTCATGTGGGGGTAAAAGCACAAGGAATAGAAAACTCATTAGAAGGATGGCAAATTATTCCACTTTCCGTTTTCTCCCTCATCACTGTTGCTTTGGGGACGTGGTCAACTCTACCTGGTTCCACCCAACAAAGTACTGAGTTTGGGAAATGTGTCCTGACACTAAAAAACCCAAAAAGCTAGTAAAGTCTTTGGGTCAACACAATGAACAACAAAAGAGCCTGTTGTAAGAATCCATGTATTTGACTATCGTTGTTGACGTCACAATCTGTGCATATGAAGCAAGAGTAATGTATCCCTAGAACGTAAGAGATACAGATACTCTGTGAAACTAGTAACACACACAGTGGATGAAATTAGCTATCGTCAGTCTAAGAGACATTTGCACTTACAGTTTAGGGGACAAATTAGCTCTCAAATCAGAAAAAGATAGTCTTATGTTCAAACAGAGGGACTACGGTATATTCTCATGACTAGAATGTAATTAAAGAAAGATGCAATTTTTAAAAATTATTATTTGGGGACGCCTGTCTGGCTCAGTCAGTAGACTATGTAACTCTTTTCTTTTTTTTTTTAAGATCTTATTTATTTGACAGAGAAAAACACAGCAAGAGAGGGGACACAAGCAGGGGGAGTGAGAGAGGGAGAAGCAGGTCTCCCGCCGAGCAGGGAGCCCGATGCGGGGCTCGATCCGGGGTCTCCGGAATCATGACCCGAGCCGAAGGCAGCCGTCTAACCAACCAGGCGCCCCCTAGACTATGTAACTCTTGATCTTGGGGTTGTGAGTTTGAGCCCCTCATTAGGTATAGAGATTACTTTAAAAACTTTTTTTAAAAAATATTTTATTTATTTATTTGACAGAGAGAAACACAGCGAGAGAGGGAACATAGCAGGGGGAGTGAGAGAGGGAGAAGCAGGCTTCCGGCCTGCTTAAATTTTGAACATTTGAATGAGTTCCCTGCTAAGCAAATATATATTTAAAAGCCTGCATTTACAGAGCTATGATGGTCAAAATGGAGTTTTTAAAGCGGAAGCCAGAGTGCACGGTTTATGAGACTATTCATCCAGCTGTATCCAAGGATGGAATTAGAATAGTCTGGTCCCTGAAAAGGTGATACCTATTGAGGACAAGAATAATTTCATGGGTTTTGATGGAATATCCTTCTAGAATATTCACCTCCCCGAGCTTCTGAGTTCACTAAACAGCCTTATCATTTCTGGAAACCTTGACATGGGGAAAGGGTTCAGGCTTCGAGCCGAGCACAAGTGAAAGAGCGGGAAAGGTCGAGCGGGCATTGTAGACTTCTGTATCAGTATCCTAGCCTTTCCATCAGAATCTGGTGGGTTTCGTAGGTAGAGCGCAGTCCTTGCTCTCTAAGTATATTCTCCTTCTTGATGTTCTCCCTTTCCTGCCTGCCTAGTAAGTTCTGGGTAAACTGAGGAAATCTGGTCTCTGGGCCTGACATTTTATGGGACTGGCTTGTGCTCCCACAATATCATGTGCTCCGAATGCTCAGCACCTATCACACTGCTCTGGAATTGCCTGTTTCTCTGTTTGTCTCTTGCTGGGCTGTTGGCTCCAAAAAGGCAGAGAGCCTGTTTTATCCGCCGCCGTATCCCCAGCACAGTGCCTGTCGCTACACAGGTCCTCCACCAAGCTCAGTGACGTGAAGGAGGGGCTGTTCTGGAAGCCTGGGGTGGAGGCACTGGACCTCTGTCTTTGCTGTCTATCTTGCAGTCTTTGATTTCAACATCCTTTATGTCTCTGGAAATCCTCTTACGTAACCTTAACTGTCCCCATGATTCAGATAATTTCCAGTAGTTCTAGTAGCACTTTCTGTTCTGGGTGCCTGACCTACACTGTCCAGTGCCCTCAGGTCAGAATGTTGGCCTAGGAGCTCTGATACCAATTTTCTGCTGTACATGGGCAAGACACTTCTCTTCACTTAGCCCGGGATTTCTCATCTGAAATTAAAGGCATTGGTTACTAGATAATCTCTGTGGTCCCTTCCAGCTCTAAAAATGCTATGTTTCTGCCCTGGGATTTTGTCAGCACCTCACACCAAGCCTGCCTACAGTGGAACTCACACCAGCCCTTCCTCCTAGAAGGAATCCTATCTTCTAGTCATTTAGGCTTGAAACTCTCTAGACATCCTTGCCTCCTCCCCCCAGTCTAGTCCTCCATATCCACTGAGTTGCAGAATCTTACAAAGGCCTCTTCTGCACAGTCCTCTTATGGAGACTTTTAGGATTTTTGTTGTTTTTGTTTTGTTTTTTAAAGATTTTATTTATTTGACAGAGAGAAATACAGCCAGAGAGGGAACACAAGCAGGGGGAATGAGAGAGGGAGAAGCAGGCTTCCCGCCGAGCAGGGAGCCCGATGTGGGGCTCGATCCCGGGTCTCCGGGATCATGACCTGAGCCGAAGGCAGTCGCCCAACCAACTGAGCCACCCAGGCGCCCCTGGATTTTTATTGTTAAAATCTGGGTCATCTGGGTCATTACTGGCCAGCATGTCTCAGAGATGAATTCTTTTTTTCAGACAATTGAAAAACAGTAGAACCTACTAAATTAAATCCAGCTTCCCCCCTAGTACTTAAAATAATCCCATCTTAAATCAGCACTCAAACCCATCTGGCTTTAAGAATATTGAAGAAGATGGGCTCCTGGGTGGCTCAGTTGGTTAAGCGACTGCCTTCAGCTCAGGTCATGATCCCAGAGTCCCGGGATCAAGCCCCACATCGGGCTCCCTGCTCGGCGGGAAGCCTCCTTCTCCCTCTCTCACTCCCCCTGCTTGTGTTCCCTGTCTTGCTGTGTTTCTCTCTGTCAAATAAATAGATTAAAAAAAAAAAAGAATATTGAAGAAGAAACATCCAGAGTCTGCTCCAAAGAATTTTCTTAATTCTTTCACTTCAGTCTCGTGATAGCTTTATGGAACTTAAAAGAAGTAAACACTACTAGCTTTTGGCTCCTAACTAAACTTAAACTAAAAGGCAAAGGTCATCGCCGTCTGGTCATGTCTTGATACCGTAAGTATGTGGCAGGCAGATTTTATTAATGGAGAAACAACTACATCTGTTCCAGCCTCACCCCAGCCTTTTATTTATTTATTTATTTGATAGGGAGAGAGAGAGACAACAGGAGCAGGGAGGCGGCAGGGGTGGGGAGTGGGAGAAGCAGGCTCCCTGCCAAGCAGGGGGCCCAATGTGGGGCTCTATCCCAGGACCCTGCAATCAGACCTGAACCAAAGGTGGAGGCTTAACCAGCTGAGCCATGCAGACATCCCTCACCCCAGTCTTTAAACATATACATATATAAAAGTTTTGTTGGGATATAATTCACAGAGCATAAAGTTCACTCTTTTAGAGTACAGGGTCAGTGGTTTTTCCATATATTCCCAGAGTTATGAATCTATCACCACTAACTCCAGTACATTTTCATTGTTCCAGTGAGAAATCCTGTCCCCAGTGCAGACAGTTCTCCTTTTTACCACTCCCAACCCCTGGGAAGTAATCTACTTTTTAATCTGTCGATTTGCCCATTGTGAGCATTTGGTATACGTGGAACCAGATAATATGTGGTCTTTTGTGTCTGGCTTCTTTGACTTAGAATAATATTTTTAAGTTTTATCCGTTGTAGTGTGTATCAGTACTTCATTCTTTTTTGAGGCCAAGTAATATTCCATCATATAGCTATACGACGTTTTGTTTATGCATCCATCAGTTGGTGGACATTTGTACTGTTTTTGGCTATTATGAATAATGCTGTTATTCATATACACATTTTCATATGGATGTAGGTTTTTATGTCTTCTGGCTATTGCTGCATCCCATGGTAACTCCATGTTTAACATTCTGAGGAATGGGCAAACTGTTTTCCAAAGCAGCTTTCCTAGTTTTGCCTTCCTAGCAGCAATATGGGGAGGGAGAGGGGTTACAGTTTCTCTTCACCAACACTTATATGTCCAGCTTTTGGATTGTGTTCATTCTACTGTGTGATGGAGTATCTCATTGTGGGCTTAATTTGTATTTCCTAATGACTAATGATACTGATAATCTTTTTTATGTGCTTATTGGCCATTTGTATATCTTTGGAATACCTGTCTTAGAAGAGGTCAAAACTCAGATACCTTTATTTAGGGAGGAACTTGTGCCCATTTACTGGAACTAACATCCTTCCTTCAAATGAGGCAAAATTAATAGTTGCTTACAAATACAAAGAAAAAGTACTTCTTTAAATACACTGTATGAAGGATGCTTGGGTGGCTTAGTCAGTTAAGCATCTGCCTTTGACTCAGCTCATGATCCCAGGGTCCTAGGATACAGTCCCATTTTGGATTCCTTGCTCAGCAGTGGGCTTGCTTCTCCCTCTGTCTGCTGCTCCTCCTTCTTGGGCACGCTCTCTCTCTGACAAATAAATAAAGTCTTAAAAATAAATACATAAATACATAAATAAATAAATAAATAATATGTTGTATAAGACTGGGGTTAAAAACACCCTTTTATCTTTAAAAAATTATGAAAGATAACCTTAGAGCTAAATGAGAGGAAATTTCATTTTTGGAGTAGATAAATAAGCAGTATATAACTCCTTCCTAAAAAATTAAACAGTAGGCTTGAAAGAGACATTATCAGCAATACTATTATCTTTTGGAGGAGCATTTGAGACTTGCTTAGAAGTTAGTAGATAATGTGGGGCACCTGGGTGGCTCAGTTGTTTAAGCGACTGCCTTCGGCTCAGGTCATGATCCCGGAGATCTGGGATCGAGCCCCACATCGGGCTCCCTGCTCGGCGGGAAGCCTGCTTCTCCCTCTCTCACTCCCCCTGCTTGTGTTCCCTCTCTGGCTGTGTTTCTCTCTGTCAAATAAATAAAATCTTTAAAAAAAAAAAAAGAAGTTAGTAGATAATGTAACAGATCTACTGTTTTGAAATACGTAAAGTTACTTTAATATAAGTGAACCCATATAGAGAAACTGAGTTTATATAAAAGATAAAGTATATGTGTGTGGGAGGGGAGTTATCTGTCCTACTGCCGTGCCCCCAATTGTGCTCAGTTAATATCTGTTGACTGTAATTAATTTTACGATGACTTTTACTCTACTTAACCATCACAGCTACAATCTACTGAGTGCTTATCATGTGCCAGAAAAGAGCTTCATCTATGTTATCTCACTGACTCATCTACAAGGAGGTATTCTTATCATAATCTCATGTAGAGGAAGAAGTTGAGCCACAGTCAGTGAAACAGAGGCCCAGTTTCTGACAAAGCCAAATTCAAGCCTAGGCCTCGCAGATTTAGAAGGCTGTACCCTTAACTTCTATACCTTCTGGCTTTCTCACAATTCTCAGGGAATATCTCCTCCACAGCATAAGTTCTATATGTAGTGCAGCTACTTCCAATATTAGATACTTGCCTGCAAGGTTCAGGTATCCCATGCTCCCATTTATGCCTCAGGGTATCTCTGAGTATTTCCTCTCGGAGACATTTATCAGATAATTGCCCTTCTTAGGATAACACCGTAGTGTACCTACAGAGATTGTATCATAATGAACCTTTGACAAATTGAACATCTGTAGGTCAACCGGAACATAGAAGAGTCCTCTAGACAAGTGCATAAATGACTTTGATGCTTTCTTGAGAGCTCTACGGAGGCAAGAGGAAGTGTGTTGGCACAGGTGTAGCTGAAGGGAGAACATCAGGAAGGGAAAGATGCTCCAGAAGGCTCTGTCCTGTTGGGATGGTTCTGGAAACAGGCTACTTACTCACTCTTACTTGAGTCCAACCTTCAGACTTTTGGCAGGGGCTGGGGGTGCCTGGGTGGCTCAGTTAAGCATCTGCCTTCGGCTTAGATCATGATCCTGGAGTCCTGGGATCGAGCCCCACATCCGGCTCTGTGCTCAGTGGGGGTCTGTTTCTCCCTCTCCCTCTGTGTGCTCTTTCCCTCTCAAGTAAATAAATAAAATCTTAAAAAAAAAAAAAAACAAACTTTTAGCGGGGGCTAAAATAGCTCCACTCACCTTGCTGGAAAGAAGTGTCCCTTACCTTTCCCCCTCAGGTGGCATTTCCCTTTCCTAACACAATAGCCAGTAGCACTGGCAGCACTGGTCAGGGGTGGCCACAGCCCATGGGCACCTAAGCGGGAGGAATGGGTATTGGCCAATTCCAAAAACAATGCAGAAGTTAATGAATCACCATCACTATGTTACATAGTGTCAGAGCCCCGGAGATTCCCTTGCCCACCAACAACTGGTTTTGCAGAAAATATGCTTTGCGTGCTTCTGTAGGGGGAAGGCAGCTATCACTGGACCCTCTCCCTTATTTCATTCTTTCAGCCCAAATTCTTCTCTCAGTATTTTTTCAACCCTCTTCTTCAATCTGACTCCCTATTTTCATTTCTGGCCTATATCCTCAAAACAAAATAAAACCCAAAACAAAAAACTAAACAAAACACTATGAAATAAGAAACAGACTGAATGACCAACAACTAGAGAATGATTAAAGAAATTGCAACACATTCAGCATTTGGCTTTTAAATGATTAAGTACATTTTTCTTAATATTCTTAAATGATGAATACATTTTGAACTTAAATTTCACCATAGGATGATGATAGATGCAGCCACTAAGAAGAATGTTTAAAAAGAGTGTTTTTTTTTTAAGATTTTATTTATTTGAGACAGCATGAGAGTACAAGCAGAGAGGAAGGTCACAGGGAGAAGCAGCCTCCCTGCTAAGCAGGGAACCCAATGCAGGACTTGATTCCAGGACCCTAAGATCATGACCTGAGCTGAGGACAGATGCCCAACCAACGGAACCACCGAGGCACCCCCTACAAAGAGTTGTAATAACCTAGGACGATTCATATGTCCTAACATTAAGAGAAAAAGAATAGAATATGAGATTGTCCGTATAGGATTCTCTTAACCATGTTGAATATCTATGCGTATGAAATCCTGGAAAGAAACTCACTAAATGGTGACCATCTTTGGACAGAGATATAATGGGTATTCTTTATATTCTTCTTTCTACTTTTCTGCAACTTGTGCAGTTTTCTCTATAAGCCATTATTACTTTATAATCAGAAAAAAATGCGTGCCTTTTTTTTTTTTTTTTAAAGAAGCAAAGGGTTCTGTGTATACACCCAGAAAGAACTTATTGTCACAGATGTTTTCCTTTGCGGCTCTGCCCCAAGGAAACTGTAGACACTGTTCTGGGAGAAAACCTCCCACAGCCACCTGGCTCCTCTCATGTATAACCCGTGGGATCTGGCAGGATGGGGAGATAAGCGTGGGAAGACAGTTCTGTCTGTCGTGCACTTTGCCCGTCTCAGGTCGGTATTTGTTATTTCACTCTTATCTATCTCACTTGCTGCTGATAAAGACTTTTCCAGAATTATGGCTCCCAGCAAAAGGCACTTTTCCAGCTGGGCCTTGGGAAAAAGAACTCACGTTTGCTGGTTTTCTGTACCCGGCTGCAGTCCTCCTACTTGGCGTGGGCAACCTCCCAGCAGAAAGCACTCATTGCCACCCCTCAAGACCATTTAAGTGGCAAAATGTGCCCCACAGTCATGTCCTCACTAAAGAAAGGTCTCCTGAGGTAGAAAACTCAGAATTTGCAAGCTTGGGGCCTAAATAGGAGCCAATTTTGAACTATTGCTTTGGAGCTCTAAATTTCTGTTTCCACTGTGCTGTTCAGCATTTAAAAGCCTGACTATGTACAGGCTTCCCCCAATCCCAAGGTTCACCTGATACCACTGTGCTTTCACAAAAGACCTACCACAAGGGCGCCTGGGTGGCTCAGTTGGTTGGGCGACTGCCTTCGGCTCTGGTCATGATCCCGGAAACCTGGGATCGAACCCCGCATCGGGCTCCCTACTCGGCGGGAGGCCTGCTTCTCCCTCTCTCACTCCCCCTGCTTGTGTTCCCTCTCTGGCTGTGTTTCTCTCTGTCAAATAAATAAAATCTTAAAAAAAAAAAACAAAGACCTACTACATTAGTACCTGTTTTCAGTAACAGAAAGAACTCTGAAAAGGGCTTTCCCTTTTAAGGAAAAGGTAATCACTTCTTTGTTTTACGTCCTTTCACCGTATGAAAATGTGGTAGGGGGCCGCGGTGCTTTCAGATGGTGGGGAAACCTGGACTCGGACAGGCTTGCCAGGTCTGAGCCACAGGTATGCAGCTGGAAGATGGAAAATGGAATGCTCTCAGAGGCCTGAATTTTTTATGAGGGCCTGATTTAGAAATGACGGAATATGATAGCCAACACATGTGGCCTTTTCTAGAAAGTTATGTTCATGGCACAGCAGTTAAGGTACCTCAAGGGACAGATTTCGTGCATATCAACCCACATGCCTAAGAGAGGGAATCTGCAACATGAGACACTTATGAGTTTTTCTTTTCTTTTCTTTTCTTTTTTTTAAGATTTTATTTATTTGACAAAGAGAAACACAGCCAGAGAGGGAACACAAGCAGGGGGAGTGAGAGAGGGAGAAGCAGGCTTCCCACCGAGCAGGGAGCCCGATGTGGGACTCGATCCCAGGTATCTGGGATCATGACCTGAGCTGAAGGCAGTCGTTTAACCAACTGAGCCACCCAGGCGCCCCTAAATAAATAAATGTTAAAAAAAGAAAGAAAGAAAGAAAGAAATGTAGACTCTCAGGTCTGAATCAGTCTTCCTTTTAACAGCTTCCCTGAGTGATTTGTATGTGCAATCCCAATGCTTTGGTGTGAACACCTATTGCTTATCTCTGATCTAGGAGGTAAGGCTGCAACTATTATACCCCTGACGTAATAACCTTAGGTTGAAAACAAGTCTTTGGTTATTTGGGAACCATAGGTTCGTTAATATTGTCTTATACTTACTAACCTGAGTCGGAAAAAACTGTAGAGGTTGTCAAGTTCAACCATTATTAATTTCTGTATAATGATCAACTATTGTAAAATGGTTAAACTGTGTTTCAGGATATTCCGTTCCAGAGGGTGAAAGCATATAGTATGTATTAGGAAGGCAGCCATAAGAATGGGACAGATTTGTATATGAAAAAAACTTCTGCGGTGGTGCCTGGGTGGCTCAGTCAGATAAGCATCTGCTTTTGGCTCGGTTTGTGATCCTGGGGCCCTGGGATCAAACCCCACACCAGGCTCCCTGCTCAGTGGGGAATCTGCTTCTCCCTCTCCAGAAGTCTGTGATCTCTCTCTCAAATAAATAGAATCTTTAAAAAAATACATTAAAAAATAAATAAAACCTTTTGGTGATTAAAGGAATAAACGAGTAATCTGGATATCTTTTAATATAAGCCAAAGGGAGGAAAGAATTGTCCTTCTTAAGAAAAATGTTTTGGGGGCGCCTGGGTGGCTCAGTTGGTTAAGCCACTGCCTTCAGTTCAGGTCATGATCCTGAAGTCCCGGGATCAAGTCCTACATTGGGCTCCCAGCTCCGTGGGGAGTCTGCTTCTCCCTCTGACCTTCTCCCCTCTCATGCTCTCTCTCACTCACTCACTCTCTTTCTCAAAAAATATTTGGGGGGAAAAAAAAGAAAAGTGCTTTTGAAGTAAACATTTCCTCGACTCTGTGGTTCCTTTGATGTTGAAAAGAAGTACCCAGACTACATCAAAGAGATAATAAGTTAGGTTTATGTAGAGATCAGGTTTGTGGAAAGAAGTTCCACTTCTAGGGCGCCTGGGTGGCTCAGTGGGTTAAAGCCTCTGCCTTCGGCTCAGGTCATGATCTCAGGGTCCTGGGATGGAGACCCGCATTGGGCTCTCTGCTCAGCAGGGAGCCTGCTTCCTCCTCTCTCTGCCTGCCTCTCTGCCTACTTGTGATCTCTCTCTGTGTGTCAAATAAATCAATAAATCTTTAAAAAATTAAAAAAAAAGAAGTTCTACTTCTAGAACTTGAGGCTTCTTACGCTAAAGTTGCACTTGAGGCTTTTAGCAAAGCACTCACAGACATTTTATTTATTTTTATTTTTTTAAAGATTTTATTTATTTGTCAGAGAGAAACACAGCTAGAGAGGGAACATAAGTAAGGGGGAGTGAGTGGGAGAAGCAGGCTTCCCGCCGAGCAGGGAGCCCGAAGTGGGGCTCGATCCCAGGCCTCCAGGATCATGACCTGAGCCGAAGGCAGTCGCTTAACCAACTGAGCCACCCAGGCACCCCACTCACAGACATTTTATATGCTTGCCTCTTTGTTTGCTCACAAACAGGAAGTAGGCTTGTCTGCCCTCCAGGTTCTAAGCCACAGCAGCTGAACCCTCAGCTGCTTTCAAATGAAGCTGATACACATACGAAATCTACATCCAATATACAATGGATTTGTGATTCTTGAGTGTAGTGTCCTCATTAGAGCAACTAATGAAGGGTTTCTTGACTGTAAGAAGTCTTTCGCTTGTTGTACTTGTGACAGCAGTACAACAAGGGTCTGAAGCCCAGTGCAGAGGAAACGCAGGCTTGACAGGGAGACCTGACTTCTAGCGTCTGCTCAACCATTAACCATTTGGATAACTGACTACTTGGACAAGTCCCTTAACCTCTGTAGGCCTCACTAGTTAATCTCAAGGTTTCTTTCAAGTCCTGGTTTTTCACCACTTCATTCTGCTATCTCAGAAAGATACTTTGCATGCATTTCAAAACAGTGCTTACACCTGTTTAATCCCAATGCCGTTACTACAACGATTCTGCCAACTTTGTGCCTAACCTCCGAGCAAGGAGCAGCCTGAATGTTACCACATATCACATAATCGTCAGAGGAAAACTAGCCGAGATTTTGACCTCATTTCTTGAATAGATATATCTATGGTTGTGAGCTAGCCAGGGTTCAGTTAATATTATACAGAGTTATTGCTAAATTCTCCTTTTCCCCGGATAATGAATAAAAATAAAAGTGTATAGCGCAAATTATTACCAGTTGATAAGATTCTGAATTTATCATAACATGTTATATTAGAGTTGATTTTAGAAAAAAAAAAAGGACTTAGATTTCACAGACCTGATTATTAAAAGTAGAGAGGAAACCTTCTGACTGCTGCCTGAAGAATTTTGGCTTAGTAAACATGTGTCCAAGAAGAGTGGGAGGAAGTTCCTGGTAGCAGGAAGGAGCATGTGCCCTAGCTACATGTCCGGGTCTGAAGCCCGACTCTCACCAGTGTGACTTTGTGAAGGTACCAAACCCTCCGAATCTCAACTTTCCTGAATGTAATAGGCCTCATACAAATATACAGCTCATCGAGTTGTTGTGATGAAATGAACACAGGTGGTCCCTGGCTTAGGATGTTTGAACTTAATGATTTTTCGACATTTTGATGGTAGCTGATGTGAAAGCAATATCCATTCCATAGAAACCACACTTCAAATTTTGAATTTCAGTCTTTTTTCAGGATAGTGATAATGTGGTACGGCATTCCCCTGTGATTCCGGGCACGGCAGGGAGCCACAGCTCTGTGAACCACGCAGTCACGAGGGTAGACAACCCATATACTCACAACCATTCTCTGTGTTACTTTCAGTATGGTAGTTAGTAAATTACATGAGATACTCAGCACTTTATTTTAAAATAGGCTTTCTGTTAGATGATTTTGCCCAAATGTAGGCCAATGTCAGTGTCCTCATGATGTCTAAGCAATGATGTCTGGTGGGTTAGATATCGAAGATTCATTTTCTACTTATGACATTTTCAACTTACAGCAGGTGTATCAGAATGTGACCCCATCATAAGTTGAAGATCTTACATGTAAAGCACTTAAAACACCGCTCAGTACAAATTAGCTATCATGATCATTAATATTAGGACCTGAAATTGGGACAGGAAGGCAAGCTTGGTCACATTAGGAAAGAAAAAAATGTTGAAAAAAGTATTTTGAGAGCAATTTCAGAAATGAGGAAGATAGTACTTTACACATCTGCTTCCTACATTAAGTATTCTCTGTACTTAACTGTGACACTCTTGTATAAAATTCTTCACTATTTGCGTATGTGTGTGTGGCGCTTCAAAATGATTTCGTATATATCTTCTGATCATCAGCAGTCTAGGGAGGTAACGTCCATTATGCAATCAGCAAATACTGCTGAGTCTCAAAGAATGTGGCGAAGGCAAGCATAGGATGGACCTGGGAGCACCAAAGCTCAGTGCTGGAGAACACAGCGGGCCATCCATTTCAGTCTAGAGTCTGAAGAGTGTTGCTGGGCTCTTTGTATATCACCAGAGATGTGATATGGGGCTCTTTCGTTTCCTAAGATGACCTCATCCTTCATTTCCTGAAGGCCTTGTATTTGATCATCTTCAAATCTTCACATTTACCAAACATGCTTCATATTTCTTCACAGTAAGCCTCTTCTGCCTGCCTTGCCTGGCCTTAGCTATATGTCAGAAGGAAGCCATTTAAAGCTCTTTCTCTATTTAGCCCTGAGAGATACTTGTACTGTGCTTTGTTTCGCTTTGTTTTTGCTGTGATAGCAAGGCAATGTCCTATATAATAGTGCCACAAAAAATGTTTCAAATAGAGTGAGGAGACATTCGAGAGAATGGATATATGGTGACAGAAACATAGTCTCTAGCCAAGTAATAGGAAATAGGTATGAGAGAAGTTATTGGCTTATTAGGATTCATTGAAATAATAATTAATGTCGACCACTTAATATGAGCCTGGCAATATGCCAGATGTCTTATGTGAATTGATCATCATGATCTTGCAGTATGTCTAGCACATGGCAAACAGTAGGAGCTCAATAAATATCACTGAGTAAATGAATCTGAGGTAGGAATTACTTTTTTTTTTTTTTTTTATTAAAGATTTTATTTATTTGACAGAGAGAAACACAGCCAGAGAGGGAACACAAGCAGGGGGAGTGAGAGAGGGCGAAGCAGGCTTCCCGCCGAGCAGGGAGCCCGATGTGGGACTCGATCCTGGGTCTCCAGGATCATGACCTGAGCCGAAGGCAGTCGCTTAACCAACTGAGCCACCCAGGCGCCCCATGGAATTACTTTTATCTATTTTACAAATGATGAAAAGTTGGTTTAGAATTTTATTTTGCTTAAGGTTACATAACTTAAAGTAACTAGTGAACCTAGTCTGCAAACCCAGATGCGGTTATAGCATAGGGTAGTGTAATAGTCCAGAGCGGGAACTTTGGAGCTAGCCAGATGACCTAGTTTTGAATCCTAGCTTGGCCACATACTAGCTCTGTGACCTTAGAAAAGTTATGTAACCTTAATGTGCCTCAGTTCTTTCATCTGTAAATTAAAAATTAAATTAAATTAAAATTAAAATTAAAACCTGCCAAGGTTAGCGGGAGGATTAAATGAGCACTCAAAGCTATGCCTGGTATTCTGTCAGTATAGTATTTCTGTTTAGTAAAGCCTTATATTATACAGAAATAGAGCTACTTTTCAAAAGAAATTTCCACACATTATCTCACGATGACTTTAAAAGATAGGCAATGATAATTACAGTTATTATAATTGCATGTCTCTTAATCTACACTTTAATCCATTTTATAGATTAAATGATTCAGGCTCGGAAGCTCAATGGGTTGCTCAAGATCACACCAGAGCAAGCCAGTAGCCCCTGTTGGGGAAGGTACAGTGAAAGATTAAGAATGATTAACACACAATGTCAACTCTGAAAATCTGAAGGGAATACGGACGCCTGGGTGGCTCAGTGGGTTGAAGCCTCTGCCTTTGGCTCAGGTCATAATCTCAGGGTCCTGGGATCAAGGCCTGCATGGGGCTCTCTGCTGGGCAGGGAGCCTGCTTCCTCCTCTCTCTCTGCCTGCCTCTCTGCCTATCTGTGATCTCTCTCTGTGTCAAATAAATAAATAAAATCTTAAAAAAATCAGAAGGGAATAGAGGGACGATAGCTAGGAAAACAACTAGCTCCTTCAAGGCAGAATGAAGCCATGTGCTAAAAGGAGTGGAAGTTACATGCTGAAGAAAGCCAGAGGAAGACTCGATGAACCCTGTCCAGTGGTACTCTCTTTGCCTAGAATTCAGCCCAATAGCCACAAGGCAGGCCGGACACTATTTCATGGTAAAGAAGCATATTGAGTTTACTTGAAGTCAGAAAGCTTGATGGTCTGGGAGTGGCAGAACAGCTGGGAAAGAAGTTTCCCAGAGAAAACTTTGAAAAATGCCTCGGAATTCATGGCCACTCCTACACATTTTTGGACGTAGGAGGGAAATAGTGACCTTCATTTTAAGGACAAGTGAAATATTCAGTCCCAGGGATAATGTGAACAATGCGATTATTCTAAAGAAAGTTCCCTATCTGCTTGAGAGGATTCAGAATGTGTATTTTCTTCCTTTTATCTGTAGTTTTGCTACTTTGGAACCCAGTGGATCAATTTCTTCTGGAGTCAGTCCTCCCATTTTGAGGCCCAGGGGTTATGAGATTCTCTCTCTCTCTCTCTCCTCTCAGGGCTTATACTCTTTCAGCAAGATCTTGGCAATTGAGGAGATACCATAGTGCAATGAGGATGATTCCGTCTCCTCTGCCAGATCTTGGTGGCTTAGAAAACAGAAATGAAATACTTTTTTTTCTATTTTTGGATGGGGTATAGCAAAGCACTGGAGGAAACTTAAATGAAGTATGTGTCTGTAAATCATTATGAATAAACCATTTTCAGAGAGGATTCCCTCTTTCTGTAGCCTGGCCTTGTTTCTGGCTCAGTCCCCAAAACCAGATCCTAGATATAGCAGCTAGACAAGTCTGAGAGTGTGAGAGCTTTAGGATTCATTATGATAGACTAGAGTTCTCAGATCTAATAGATCTCACATCTAATACCCAAACCAGATTTTCTGAGATTCTTCAAGCTCATTCTGCTAAATCCAAACCAAATCTCTAGTGATTTTTAGACATATTTTAATTATTAAAGCAACTAGCATTTTGCTCAGTGTTGGGGGTGGAGAGCAAACATTATAAAATATTAGAAAAGAGTGGGACAAATCTCAAATCACTTGAAGATCTCACTGGAGAGAGAATGCAAAGTTACATGAACAATTGCCTAACAACACACAGAATGCAGCTAGATGCATAAATGTATGGGTTGTGCTACTGAACCCCAGACTAAGCCAAGAACAATTTGAACCAGGTATGGAGGAGGAAGTTAGATTTGTATTGAGGGTTTATAGATGAATGGACTGGAGTAAAGAATCTTTTTGTAGGATGGCATACCATTAACTCTGTCCTCTTGTGCTTTGGGTATTACTGCTGTCCATTTCTTAGGACATTGCCTGGCACACAAAATGAGCAAATGAAATGGTATTCAAAGCTTTCCCCAACTGAGTCCTGTATTACCCATCTAGCCTTGCTACTACTCATACATTCATTCAGCAGATCTTTATTTTACAGGTGAATGCTTCAGGTTCTGTGGTAGACAAAGAGCATCCAGAGAAGAGCAAGACCTATTTTCTGTCCATACAGATTTTAGACAGACAAGGAAGCTGGACCTATGATACCATATGATGATCATTCTAAGAGGCATACCCAGGCTATTGAGGAGACCCACAGCAGAAACACTTAGAGAAAGGACTGGATCGAGGAGTGTCACCACTTTATTATTATTTTTTATTTTTATTTATTTATTTTTAAAGATTTTATTATTTATTTGACAGAGAGAAACACAGCTAGAGAGGGAACACAAGCAGGGGGAGTGAGAGAGGGAGAAGCAGGCTTCACGCCGAGCAGGGAGCCTGA
The DNA here is from genome assembly GCA_004023965.1 of Spilogale gracilis. Classification (NCBI taxonomy): domain Eukaryota; kingdom Metazoa; phylum Chordata; class Mammalia; order Carnivora; family Mephitidae; genus Spilogale; species Spilogale gracilis. Next base: position 58,494 of record PITA01008231.1, on the reverse strand, counting down.
TGTGGGGCTTGATCCCGGGTCTCCAGGATCATGACCTGAGCCGAAGGCAGTTGCTTAAACAACTGAGCCACCCAGGCGCCCCTAAAATAGAATTTTAAAGTTCAAAGTTTGTTAACTTTCCTCAAAATCAATATAAATAAAGCATTTTCGGCTAGATCTTCCCTATTCCAGTATACTGGACTTCTTTCTAGTTCAGTCTCTGAGATCGGATCTTACATCACATTGGAGCCCCTCTCAGACAAGTTTGAGAGTGAAAGATCTAGAGTGTATGAAGATAGATACAACCCCCAAGCCAGTCAAAGTATCGTAGTTTCCTGACTAGATTAAAATAGTGGCAATGTGAGGAAAGACTGGGGGGATGGAGTTTAGTTAGGAGGCTATTGTAATAATTGGATAAAATTGATATGGATTTCTACTGATAGTAGGAAAAGAAGGCGAGGACGGATGCTTGGATAAGTCAGCAGCACATGAGCCTCCAGTTTCGGGGCACGGTCGGCCTGAAGACACAGTATTGGGACGTCAGCAATGATTACGGCCACAATCCTGAATCTTTTTTTTTTTTTTAAAGATTTTATTTATTTGACAGAGAGAAACACAGCCAGAGAGGGAACACAAGCGGGGGGAGTGAGAGCGGGAGAAGCAGGCTTCCCGCCGAGCAGGGAGCCCGATGTGGGACTCAATCCTGGGTCTCCGGGATCATGACCTGAGCCGAAGGCAGTCGCTTAACCAACTGAGCCACCCATGCGCCACCTACAATCCTGAATCTTAATAGATTCTTATAGTGATTGGTTTAACTGAAATTTTAAAAATATCAAAAGATCAAGGAATGAAGTGGCAGGAAGGAAAGCCTCCGTCAGGTACAGGGACATCTTTCTTGAAGATTACCCTTGAGGTCTGCCTGTATCCACCCTGAATAGCGTTTGATGTGTCTGCATAGAACAAAATCTAACCCATATATCGTGAGTCACGGCCACTATTCTCTAATTTCAGTAAAATTCAATTCACCAAGTATTCGTTGAGCACAGATATATTCCAGCACACTACCAGCTCCCTGTAAAGTGTACCATAGAGATTTTAAAGTTAGTTTCTACCCTTGTATAACTTACTGTATACTCAGAGTAGTACTAAAAGTATCCAGCTAGAGGAAAAGTTTAAGAGTAATAAAGTATTGATCTATTTAGAAAAAAATGGAATATAAGTACCAAAGATATGGTGAAAAATCAAAACAAAACAAAACAACACACACACACACACACACCCCACAAAGAGCTGGCCTCCTTTTAATTTCTCCAACACAGCAATCATGCTCCCCAGGCCCCAGGGCACTGGCATAGCCCTTCCTAGCCTAGTACACTCCATCTCCCAGCCCCAATTCTTCTGCCTGGCTCCTCTCATACTTCAGATTTCATCTTAAATGTTGATTCGCTTCCTCAGAGAGACTCTCCCTCTTTCCCTGTGTAGAATGGCCCTTTTCTGTTTTATTATTTTTTTTAAGATTTTATTTATTTATTTGACAAAAAGAGAGCACAAGAAGGGTGAGTGGCAGGCAGAGAGAGAAGCAGGCACCCCTCTGAGCAAGAAGCCCAATTGGGGGCACCTGGGTGGCTCAGTGGGTTAAAGCCTCTGCCTTCAGCTCAGGTCATGATCTCAGGTCATGATCTCAGGGTCCTGGGATCGAGGCCCGCATCCGGCTCTCTGCTCAGCAGGGAGCCTGCTTCCTCCTCTCTCTCTGCCTGCCTCTCTGCCTACTTGTGATCTCTCTCTCTGTCAATAAATAAATAAAATCTTAAGAAAAAGAAAAGACCAATTTGGGACTGGATCCTAGAACCCTGGGATCATGACCTGAGCCAAAGGCAGACACTTGACTGACTGAGCCACCCAGGCATCCCTCTGTTTTTTTACTTTTCATTTATTTATTTTTTAAAAGACTTTATTTATTTGATAGCAACACAGCTAGAGAGGGAACACAAACAGAAGGAGTGAGAGAGGGAGAAGCACGCCTCCCACCAAGTAGGAAGCCCAATGCAGGGGTCGATCCGGGACTCAGGAATCATGACCTGAGCCAAAGGAAGATGCTTAACAACTGAGCCACCCAGGAGCCCCTGTTTTATTTTTTAATAGCAATTTTATCACTTGTTAATTACTTGGCTTATTCACTTAGTGCTTTCATGTCTGACTTCCTTATTAAACTATACATTTCATGAAGGCAGGAATTACTTTTTTCTTTTTAAACATTATATACTAAATCTCTGGAGCAGTATGTAGCACAAAGTAGATGTCCAATAAATATTTGTTTAATAAATGCATGAATAGTATTACTTTCATTAGTTGAAGAGTTTGAACCAGTATCTTAAAGACTTCTTAAAAATGATGAAACAGGGGCATCTGGGTGGCTCAGTGGGTTAAGCGACTGCTTTTGGCTTAGGTCATGATCCTGGAGACCCGGGATCGAGCCCCACATCGGGCTTCCTGTGTGGCGGGAAGCCTGCTTCTCCCTCTCTCAGTCCCTCTGCTTGTGTTCCCTCTCTAGCTGTGTTTCTCTCTGATAAAATAAATAAAATCTTTAAAAAAAATGATGAAACAAGTCGTTTCTCGAAAATGTGAAAGAACAGACGTTATGAATGGTGTTGTGTGAACCATGGTCTACAGGTCATTTGTAGTTCAGCCAAGGTTTCTGATGGCTCTGATCACCTCATGACTCTGTCTTGTAAAGAATCATTCTGGCCTTGATCTAGGAGAAAATCTAAAGATGTCTAGTTTTAATGAATAATTTTAACAATGTCCTCTGTTAGAGGATTGTTGTTACATGCTTTAAAAATTATTTGGCATATTAAGTATCTGTGGAAATAAGTCTTTGATGTATCTGCATGAATGTGTTGAGATGAAAGCATTTGCAAATCATGCCTTTGAAGTATGGTTAAATGACTCTCTACACTTACAACTCATGATCATGACTACTTTTCAGATATATTAGGGTTGAACATAACATGTTCATAACATGAAAACAGAAACATAAGGAAGATTAGTGCCACAGACCTGCAGCCTGATCGCTCATATGGGCTTCCTCTGCAAGGCATGGAGCCCATGATCCTCCCTCAAAGTGAGGGAGCTCTGCAAAGTTGCGGTCATCGACACCAGAAGATATTTGTTTCCATTATTCCTTGTCTGTTTAACTATTATGACTTCTTTGACACCATTTCCTCTAACTTCACTTATAATCATGTTAACGCTTTCTCTTGCTCTTAGTTTTGAATCCTCTTATGCCAATCCTTATAAAGATTGATAATTGTAGGATTGTGGGGGCACAACATACTTACTTTAAAACTTAGTAAAATCTTTACTAACATAAATAGCTTAGATATTGCAACCTCCTGTTCGTGTGACCATTCACTCACTTCCCTATGCTGGGGGGAAGTAAAGCGTTCCAATAAGATAAGGATTTGCAGGAACCATCTGTTGCTCAGGACATGCCTGCCTGTGATTGATCAGTCTATAGATTAGGATATAATTGGCACATCCTGCTTTATTGTATGGACCCTTCAAAGAAATAGGTACATCCCGTTTCATTGTGTGAGACCCTTAAGGGCACAAGGCCCGTCCTGTTTTTGCAAAGACCCTCAAAAAACACTATTATCACTATTGTCACTCAAGATTGATGATCCATCACTTAAAGAAACTCTTTGATCATATGGTTTCCATCTGAAAAATATGTAACTCTCTGCTATAAATAAAGAGCCCTGAGAACAGTGTCCTCAGGAGATCCCTACACATATTTGAGTTTGATTTTCTCATTTGCCGACGCCTTCCTTCACCCTCGGACCCTAACTGTTGCTGGGGCTGGCCCCCGGCAGATTAGTACTCATGACTCTTACTACCAACTTAATCAATTTCTTTACCATTACTGTATGTTTCACACCCTGAAATATTATTTAATATGTAATATTATTGATGCTAAAAACACAAAAATAATGTACCTATTTCTTTTGAATTTTAGACTTATGAAAAATGAAGAATGTTTATAGTTAATTTAATATTAGAGCTTCTGTAACCTTGAATGTAGTAACTAAAATGAAGATAAACTATTTGTCAAATGCGTCTCTTCAGGAAAATCTAACAAAAGATTTTGCTTAGCAAGCCTATTTGAAACAACCCAGAGCTGGAATTATTTCTGGGTTATCACAAGATAAATTCATTTTGTTTGGATTTTGATCCACCAGTAAATTTGAACTGGGGAGAGTGTCATTTTGATATTTAATACAGCAATTAAATTTGACTTGGAAGTGAATTCTATATGGCCTAAGGCATGTAGAAATTATGTTAAAATAAGGAACTGTATAGACAATAGATCATTCATACACCTGGGTGTGAATCTTGGAAAATCTAATGGAAACCGCAGATGAGAACCCTTCAATATCAACAGTAGCCTGTAGCCTTCCAGCTTATTTGGTTTTGGACTCCCTCTAGTGGTCCAACCTTTTGGCACTTTAATTGGTACTGCAGTTCATAGAATCACCAAATTTGGGGTCACATTAAAAACAAATAAGCAGGGGCACCTGGGTGGCTCAGTTGGTTAAGCGACTGCCTTCGGCTCAGGTCATGATCCCGGAGACCCGGGATCGAGTCCCACATCAGGCTCCCTGCTCGGCGGGAAGCCTGCTTCTCCCTCTCTCACTCCCCCTGCTTGTGTTCCCTCTCTGACTGTGTTTCTCTCTGACAAATAAATAAAATCTTTAAAAAAAAAAAAAATAAGCAAGGGAACCTGGGTAGCTCAGTTGGTTGAGTGGCTGACTCTTGGTTTCGGCTCCGGTCATGATCTCAAGGTTATGGGATCGAGTCCTCTGTGGGGTTCCATGCTCAGTTTGGAGTCCACTTGAGATCCTCTCCCTCTGTCCCTGCCCCCCATCTCTCTCTAAAATAAAAAAAGTAAGATAAATCTTTAAATACAAGCAAAAGAGGGCGCCTGGGTGGCTCAGTGGGTTAAAGCCTCTGTCTTCAGCTTAGGTCATGATCTCGGGGTCCTGGGATGGAGGCCCGCATCTGGCTCTCTGCTCGGCAGGGAGCCTGCCTCCTCCTCTCTGCCTACTTGGGATCTCTCTCTCTGTCAAATAAATAAAATCTTTTTTTTTTTTTGGTTTTTTTTTTAAGATTTTATTTATTTATTTGACAGAAACACAGAGAGAGAGAGAATACAAGCAGAGGGAGTGAGAGAGGGAGAAGCAGGCTTCCCGCCGAGCAGGGAGCCCCCCCATGTGCTCCACCCAGTTGGTAGGTGCCCCTACCAACTGTTTTATATGACAACTCTTCACATATTTAAGACCACTCTCATGTCCTCATTAAGTCTCCTTTCTCCCACCCCCCCTTTTCTTTGATCTTCAAAGTTTCTTAGGACCAGAATAAAAGAACATCTGTGAGGTACAGGCAGTATGATAGAATAACTCAATGGGCATTTTTTTTTCATGCCTACAGGGATTAGTAAAAATAGCAACTCGTTATTTCAGAAAAAGAGGGGTGCCTGGGTGGCTCAATTGGTTGGGTGACTGCCGTTGGCTCAGGTCATGATCCCAGAGTCTCAGGATTGAGCCCCACATCGGGCTCCCTGCTTGGCAGGAAGCCTGCTTCTCCCTCTCTCACTCCCCCTGCTTGTGTTCCCTCTCTGGCTGTGCTTCTCTCTGTCAAATAAGTAAAATAAAATCTTAAAAAAAAGAAAGAAAAGAGAAAATACAAAACTTTTCTTGGAAAGTCTGAGTTTGAAGTCTTTGTTCTCCAAAAGAACTGAAGGCAATAGAAGAATGGTTAAAAAGAAGAAGGAGAAGGCAATAAGATTAAGAGAAAGAAGAAAATGTTATGTAATGGGTGACTTACACAGGTCAGAGCCTCTCCTTACTATGCTATTTCCTGATTCCTTTAAAGATTTTCCAGCTCCAGCGCTGGATCAAGTGTGGAATCCAGGGGTCAGGCATGGTGTCTGCCCTGAGGTTTGAGTAGAGTAAGGGGAACTGGCATTGCTCTTAAGGTCCCAGATCTCACAATACTTTCTACTGAGAAGACATTGCTGTAGAGTCTATAACACATTATTTGCATAAGCAGAATGAAATCCACCAGCTCCCAGTGACTAAAGCACTCTGTCTGCAATCATAATTTTGTAATGACATAAATTTAGGTTTCAGTGAAGTGGGAAAAATAGAGGTAGAGAGATGTAAGGTAAAAACAAGGCATATTTTCTTGACTTTGAAGATCTGGAATTCTTTCAGCTGGGCAAAATTAAAAAGGATAGGAAATGTATTCCAGCTGATACAGAGGAAGAGTAATCATCTAGCACAAATATTGTTAAAATGTCTTCACTACCAAAAGCCATCTACAAATTTAATGCGATTCCTGTAAAAATACCAACAGCAGTTTTTTTTTCACAGAACTAGAACAATCCTAAAATTATGGAACCACAAAAGACCCTGACTAGCTAAGGCAAACCTTAACAAAGAAAAATAAAGCTGGAAGTATCACAATTGCAGATTTCAAGTTATATTACAAAGTTGTTGTAATCAAAATGGTGTGGTACTGGCACAAAAATAGACATCTAGATCAACAGAATAGAATAGAAAACCCAGAAACAAATTCACAATTCTTTGGTCTATTAATCTTTGACAAAGGAGGCAAGAATATGCAATGGGAAAAAGTCTCTTCTCCAAATGGTGAGGGAAAACTGGACCACTTTCTTAATAAACTCAAAATGGATTAAGAACCTAAATGTGAGACCTGAAACTATAAAAATCCTTGAAGAGAGCACAGATAGTAATTTCTCTGACATCCACCATAATAGCATCATTCCAGATATGTCTCCTGAGGCATAGGAAATAAATACGAAAATAAGCAATTGGGACTACATCAAAATAAAAAGCTTCTGCATAGCGAAGGAAATAATCAAGAAAACTAAAAGACAATCTGCAGGATGGGAGAAAATATTTGCAAATAACATATCCAATCAAGGGTTAGTATCCAAAATATATAAAGAACTTACAGAACTCAACAGCAAAAAACCCAAAGAATTCAATTAAAAAAGGGGCAGAAAACATGAACAGACATTTCTCCAAAGAAGACATACAGACGGACACATGAAAGATGCTCAGTATCATTCATCATCAGGAAAATGCAAATCAAAACCACAATGAGATATCACCTCATACCTGTCAGAATGGCTAAAATAAAAACCACAAGAAACAGCAAGTGTTCGCAAGTATGTGAAGAAAAAGGAACCCTCATGCACTGCTGGTGGGAATGCAAACTGGTACAGCCACTATGGAAAGTAGTATGGTGGTTCCCCAAAAAATTAAAAATAAAAGTACCCTATGATCCAGTAATCACACTAGGTATTTACCCAAAGAATATGAAAACACTAATTTGAAAGGTTATATTCATTGTTGTAAATAATGCAGCATTATTTTCAATAGTCAAATTATGGAAGCAGCCCACGTGTCCATCGATGGATGGATAAAGTAGATTTGGTGTATATGCAATGGAATATTAGTCATAAAAAAGAATAAGATCCTGCCATTTGCAACGACATGGATGAAGCTAGAGAGTTTGCTAAGCAAAATAAACCAGTCAGAGAAAGACATACCATATGAATTCACTCATTTTGGGATTTAAGAAACAAATGAACAAAGGGAAAAATAAGAGAGAAGTCTAAAATACAAACTCTTAATTATAGAGAACAAACAGATGGTTACCGGAGGGGAGGTAGGTGGGGGGGTTGCATGAAACAGGTAAAGGAGGGTTAAGAGTACATTTATCTTGATGAACACTGAGTAATATATAGAATTGTTGAATCACTGTATTATACACCTGAAACTAATATAACACTACACTATGTTAACTCTACTGGAATTAAAATAAATTTACAAAAAATTTTTTGAGTCAGAAAGAGTAATCCCCTGTGGGGAAGGGAGAAGGAAAGTTGGGAAAGAGAATAGCAGGCAGTAGTCTTAATGTAGACAGGCATCACCTCTAATACGTTAGTACTGCTGTGCACCAAATAGGCAATAAGCACTCCTCACATGAATAGAAGAGGTTATGATTAAAGTTGTCATAGAACATTCAGAGAAATGTAGAAGGAAAAAGTCTCTGTCCTTCAAGGTCTCTCAGCTGGTGTAGAATTAAATTTATACAACACAAATTAACACGGGGTCATGATCCCAGGGTCCTGGGGATCGAGCCCCGCCATCAGGCTCCCTGCTTAGTGGGGAGTCTGCTTCTCCCTCTCTCACTCCCTCTGCTTGTGTTCCCTCTCTCGCTGTGGTTCTGTCAAATAAATAGATAAAAATCTTAAGAAAATGCTACACTGTATTTTTCTCTTGGCATTGCCGGCGCTTTGCTATAGGAAAGGCATGCCTGGACCTTCCACGTTAGAACCCAGACCCATGGAAGGCGCTAACGCTGTATTTGCCAGCTGCTCCAAGTCTGATATTTGCACCACAGCACACCAAAAAATTGTGCCATAGCTGAGGTTCGTTCACAACGCGCTGGTGGTGATGTGATGCTCGAGTTTGAGAGCCAGGGAGAGTATGCTATGCGGGCGCTCTCTAAATCACCTGCGTATGTGCTTAATGACCTCCTGAAGATATTTAGGAGGACTCCCAGACACCGGTACCTAAGGCCTCTTCCACATAACCCTGGAATGGACCACTGGAGTTCGTCGTAGCCCACACAACACCCACTGCCAGGAAATCATCTAATTTTCCGATTGGGCCTTTCAGCCTCCACTCCCGAGTCTTCCGATTGGGCCTTTCAGCCTCCGCTCCCGGGCTTTCTGATTGGGCCTTTCAGCCTCCACTCCCGAGCAGGGAGCCTCGGCGCCTGCGCGTCACCTGCTTCCGGCCGCGAAGGGTGGTGTACTCGCCTTTCCGGCCCGGGTAGAATGCTTGCCTCTTTCCTGGGCCTGACCTAGGTGTGCAATGGCTCCGGACTCAGGTTCCTTTTCTGAAGAGCCGCTCTTAAAAGTGTTGCCTTTGGACCCTAGGGATCGGGGCACCCAGCGCTGTCGCCTGGGCCCGGCCGCCTTCCGCGCCTTGGGCGCACACTTGGGCTCAGCGGTGATGATCTCTCTGCCTGACGGGGGCTCTTGTCTCTGCACCGCCTGGCTGCGGCGGGACGGAGCGGACGGCTTTCTGCAGCTGGATTCGCAGTGTACGAGCCCCGGGACGGCTGTGGGGGCTTCGAGGTTCAGGGGGAGTCTCAGCTTGAGGAGCCTCCGTCTAGTGACCTGCCCGTCCCTGCGGCTCCTCACCGTGTGGCCGGTGTTGCGGGAGCGGGCGGGCGCACCCGGTGCCTCGAACCCCGCGGCGGTGCTGGAGGCGGCGCAGGAGCTTCTGAGGAACCGACCGGTCTCCCGGGGCCACGTGGTGGCAGCTCCACCGGGGGCCCCCGGCCCCGTGGCCGCGCTGCACATCGTCAGCGGGGCGCCCAGCCCGGATCCGGCCGGCCGGGTCACCCCTCGCACCCGCATCAGTCTCAGTGGGGTGCCTCCCTCGCAAGCGGAGCCGCAGCCCGAGGTGCCCCTGGGGGGCCTTTCGGAGGCGGCCGACTCGCTGCGGGAGCTCCTCCACCTCCCGCTCCGCTACCCCCGCACTTTAGCGGCCCTGGGGCTGGCAGTGCCTCGCGGGGTGCTCCTGGCGGGTCCCCCCGGAGTGGGCAAGACTCAGCTAGTGCGGGCCGTGGTCCGGGAAGCGCGCGCGGAGCTGCTGGCGGTGAGCGCCCCCGCGCTGCAGGGCGCGCGGCCCGGGGAGACGGAGGAGAACGTGCGGCGGGTCTTCGAGCGCGCGCGGGAGCTGGCCAGCCGCACACCCACCCTGCTCTTCCTGGACGAGGTGGACGCCCTGTGTCCCCGGCGCGGCGGCGCCCACCGAGCCCCCGAGAGCCGCGTGGTGGCCCAGCTGTTGACGCTGCTGGACGGCATCAGTGGGAACCGCGAGGTGGTGGTTGTGGCGGCCACCAACCGGCCAGACGCTCTCGACCCCGCGCTGCGCCGACCGGGGAGGTTTGACCGAGAGGTAAAGAAGCCCGGGCTGGCAGCCCCTTGTCCCTGGCCCCGAGGCCTCTCCTGGCTTGGGTTGAATGCCCCGAGGGCCTTGCCGCTTAGGCTTGGCAGTCACACTGGAGTGGGGCTTTTTGTAACGCGGAGAACACGTTCTCTGCCCCTGTGCGGCCTGTGAGCCAGGACCTATTTTACCCCAGAATCGGATTGTTTGGAGAAGCAAGGTGGCCTTTAGGGATTAATTTTGTTGTGCGGGTCCTGAAGATGAGTACAGTCAGTAATGTTAGTTTTTAAGGGAACTAGGTCAGCTGTAAGCATATTAAACTCTTGTGGCTTTGGAATAAGAATTTATTTAAGGGGCGCCGGGGTGGCTTAATCGCTAAGCGTCTGCCTTCCGCTCAGGTCATGATACTGGAGTTCCAGGATCTAGCCCCGCATCCGGCTCCCTGCACGGACTAGGGGTCTGCACTTCCCTGCTGGTGTTCCCTCTCTAGCTGTGTTTCTCTCTGCCAAATAAATGAATAAATCTTTTAAAAAATTATTTAAAGCAGGATAGTCTCCAGAAATAAATTTGTTGCAATAAAAACGAAGAAGGCAGGAAAGAACTAAATCAAAGCAGGCATTAACTCTTCTGGATTTATTCATTCCTTGTCAGGACACCAGCATCCTGTCCCCCAAGTGAGAAATTACCCACAATTACTCCCTGGGTTGCCAGGAAGATTGAATATTCAAAGCTATCCCCTATTTCACAAGCTTTAGTCCCAGATCGACTCTTGATTAAATAGTTTGAATAGTGATTAAGTGATGTTTGAACTTTGTGTTAGGATTCTAAGGAGTTGGTTGATAATCCGCACACTTTTAGTTTAATCTGCAGAACTTGATCAGATTTCTTTTTTGCACTATCTAGTACTTGTCTCCTGAATAAAATCCTTAAGGGCAGGGACCTAGACTATCTATCTGGTTTACTATTGCATCCCAGGCTAGAAGAACATGGTAGGTTCTAAAAAATAACAAAATGTTGTTAAATGAATTACAGAGAGCCCTCAGTTTACAGTGGTTCAGCTTAGTGGTTTTTCAACTTTACCATGGTCTGAAAGCCATACACATTCAGTAGAAAACATATTTTGATTTTAATTTTAATTTTTTGCCAGGCTAGCAATATGCAGTAAGGTGCTCTCTTAGGGTGCTGGACAGCTACCAGATCATGAGGGTAAACAACCAACATTGACCACCATTTTATACCCGTGCAGACATTTCTGTTTTTCACTTTCAGTACAGTATTCAATAAATTTTATGAAATAGTCAAAACTTCATTATAAAATAGACTTTGTGCTAGGTGATTTTACCCAACCATAGGCTAATGTAAGTGCCCTGAGCGCATTTAAGTTGGCTAGGCTAAGTTGTGATAGTAGGGTAGGTACATTAAATGCATTATCCACTCACTCTGATTTCAGCTTACAGTGGATTTATTGGAATGTAACCCCATCTTAGGTTGAGGAAGATCTATATGTAATCTTCATTGTGCAACTATCTAGTCATTGTCAATTCTCTGGAAAATTAGGGTTTTAATATATTGAGAATCTGGTATGCTTAAGAGTACATAGTTCTGCTTCCAGATTTATTTACTAAATTATACACATTTGAGAGGATAAAAATACTACATAATATTCTAAACTGTGGAAACTTTAATTTTTCTTTTTTTGCTTTGCATGTAGGTTGTCATTGGGACTCCCACACTTAAACAAAGAAAGGCAATACTCCAAGTGATTACCTCAAAGATGCCCATTTCCAGTCAAGTCGATTTGAGCCTCCTTGCAGAAATGACAGTCGGCTATGTTGGTGCGGACCTGACTGCACTTTGTAGGGAGGCTGCACTGCACGCTCTCCTTCATAGTGAGAAGGTAAGAAGTATTGATGTATGAGCCTGTATGTTGCACTTTCATTATGGTAACAAATTTAGGGATTAAACAAGTGGTATGTACATTTTCTTGCAACTTGTGATACCTCCACTGCTATTTCTTATGTATATTTATGTAATATATGTATATTTTTACATCTCATCTCCCTGGGACTAGCATATGACTGAAGGTGGGGATAGAGGGCTGAGAATTCCAGGTCTACCAGGCCATGTTCCGTCATTCCCAAAGTAACTCCCTGGTGCTTAAGCCCAAAGCAGCCAGGAAAAAGACAGTGTAGCCCCAGAAGAGTCAGACTTAACTTGTTTTTAATTTTTCTTTATTTTGAAGCAATTTCAGACGTAGAGAAAGTTGTAAATATAGTACAAAGAATTTCTGTATATACTTTACCCAGATTCTCCAAATGTAGCGTTTTATCAGTTTTACTTTATCTTTTTCTCTTCATCTGTGTTTTTAATATATCTTTACATATAGATATCTCTTATATATGTACATCTTGTTTGTGAAACATTTGAGAACATACTGCCACCATGATGGCCCTTTAGCCTTAAGATCTCAACTAAGAGTTGGTTGTATAACTGACTGAGCCACCCAGGTGTATGGCTAGCTTTTTTTTTTTTTTTAAAGATTTGTTTATTTATTTGACAGAGATCACAAGTAGGCAGAGAGAGAGAGGAGGAAGCAGGCTCCCTCCTGAGCAGAGAGCCCGATGTGGGCCTCGATCCCAGGACCCTGAGATCATGACCTGAGCAGAAGGCAGAGGCTTTAAACCACTGAGCCGCCCAGGCTCCCTATGGCTAGCTTTTTAACACTACAGGTCATTTATTCTGTAGACTTTTCCTTAGTTTGGGTTTGACTGATAATTCCTCATGGTTTGATTATTCGGCTTTTGCATTTTGGGCAGGAGGATCACAGAAATACTGTGTTTTCGTTACATCTATTTTTTCTCTAAATCCCTTCAGAAAAAAAATAATTTCAGTACCCTGAGGATTCTGAGATAAAGTTTCCAGTCTCTGCTGTAATGGTTGTAACATTAAAATTGTCCTTTGATCTTGTAATTTTTAAAAACCAGTTTGAGGGGCGCCTGGGTGGCTCAGTTGGTTAAGCAACTGCCTTTGGCTCGGGTCATGATCCCGGAGACCCGGGATCAAGCCCCACATCGGGCTCCCTGCTTGGCAGGAACCCTGCTTCTCCCTCTCTGACTCACTCTGCTTGTGTTCCCTTTCTAGCTGTGTTTCTCTCTGTCAAATACATAAATAAATCTTTAAAAAAAAACAAATAGTTTGAGATTGTTTAAATTATAAAAGGATGATTTAATATCCAAAATCTTGGAAACATTTTACCTACATAGTTTACATCCTTCCTCATTTCCATTTATTCTTACACTTACACTGAAGGTAGGGAAGGAGTTTCGTGAACTTGTAAGTTTTCTTCTGGGTTTAGAACCAAAACTGCTTGAATTGAACACTGGATGACACTTCTCATGTGTAGAGGTGTGAGACTCTATGTCTTTTGAAGGGAGAAGGAGAGTACCAGGGGCTAGGAAGGGAGATTTACATTTAGGATACCCTCTACTTTGAGGTTCCAGGTTTGACCTTAAGCACTCTGGCGTAGGTGGACCAGCTGGCTGCTACTTCAGGAGGGGCCTGCCCAGACATAGTTACCACCTGTGATGACTGAGGTCATAAACAACCAGGGGAAGTGGAAGGAAGAAAGGCCAAAAGGAAGAAGGGACAGGCACCTAGGAAGGTACTGGCTTCATCTTTTTCTTCCTTGCCCCTCAGGCACCTGAGGGGCTGCTGCTGCTACCAGGGCAGACAAGGGGTGTGTTAAAGTTTGTTCAGCTTTTTGTGAACTCCCATTAAAGGATTAGAAATACAGTTTGATACATACACATATACACACAGAGGGGAAAGAATTTTACCTGCTTGGAAGAGTTATGACAGTCAAGTGAAATAATGTACATATAAGTGATCTTAGAGTTACTTAAAAATTAGTTAGTATTCAGGTACCCGACATCTAATACTGCTAGTTGTTAGGGGGACAAAATGCACTATTTAAAAAAATTATCTAATAGTGTTCTTTGGGAGAAATTAAGCCAGATAAAAAATTATAAGAAAGTAAAAATTGGGGTGCCTGAGTGGCTCAGTTGGTTAAGTGACTGCCTTCGGCTCAGGTCATGATCCTGGAGACCCGGGATCGAGCCCCACATCGGGCTCCCTCCCTGCTCGGCAGGAGGCCTGCTTCTCCCTCTCTCACTCCCTCTGCTTGTGCTCTCCCTCTGGCTCTGTTTCTCTGTCAAATAAATAAATTTAAAAAAAAGAAAAAAGAAAGTAAAAATTACCTGAAATCTACCTCCCAGAGATGATAATTTTTAGAAACTTTGTTCAGAATGGCTCTATACATATATAATCACTTATATATATCTTAGATAAATGGGAAAAAATAGTTTGCTGTTGAAAATGAGAATTTTGGGGGGCGCCTGGGTGGCTCATTCAGTTAAGTGTCTGCTTTCAGCTCAGGTCTTGGGATCGAGTCCCACATTGGGCTCCCTGCTCAGTGGGGAGTCTGCTCCCTCTGTCCTTCAGCCCGTTCTCTCTTGCTCTCTCTCAAATAAAATTTTTTTAAAAGATTTTATTTATTTGACAGAGAGAGAGAGATCACAAGTAGGCAGAGAGAGAGGAGGAAGCAGGCTCCCTGCTGAGCATAGAGCCTGACGCGGGCCTCCATCCCAGGACCCTGAGATGATGACCTGAGCCGAAGGCAGAGGCTTAACCCACTGAGCCACCCAGGCGCCCATCAAATAAATAAAATTTTTGAAAGGAATGTTTTGACAACTAAATGTTCAGAATTTGATAAGAAAATAAATCTTAAGTAAATACAAATATTATAAATATAAGCAGTTTTTAACAAAAAATTCTGCTTCACTAGAATGATCAAGGAAATTACAAGAAAGATTCTCTAAAATATCTTAAAGTGATGACCTTTTTTAAAGATTTATTTATGTTAGAGAGAGAGAGAGAATGTGCAGGGTGGGGGAGTGCAGAGGGAGAGAGTCATAAGGAGACTCCATGCTGAGCTTGGAGCCCAAGGGCAGGGCTGGATCTCACAAACCTGATTTCTGATTTTTTTTTTTTTTTTAACATTTTGTTTATTTATTTGACAGAGAGAAACACAGCGAGAGAGGGAACACAAGCAGGGGGAGTGAGAGAGGGAGAAGCAGGCTTCCCACTGAGCAGAGAGCTCGATGCGGGACTCGATCCTGGGACTCCGGGATCATGACCTGAGCCGAGGGCAGTTGCTTAACCAACTGAGCCACCCAGGCACCCCGCACAAACCTGATTTCAATACCTGACCCCAAACCAAGAACCCTATGCTTAACCAATTGTGCCACCTAGGCACCCCAAACACAGCCTTTCTTTTTTTTTTTTTTAAGATTTTATTTATTTATTTGTCAGAGAGAGAGCACAAGCAGGGGGAGAGGCAGGCAGAGAGAGAAGCAGGCTCCCCAGTGAGCAGGGAGCCCAGTGTGAGACTCAGTCCCTGGACTCCAGCATTATGACTTGAGCTGAAGGCAACTGCTTATTCAACTAAGCCACCCAAGCATCCCTGGCCTTTCTAGGCATAACATAAAACCTAATGGTCAAAAAGGAAATGATTTATTAATTTGATCATTTGGGGATAGCAAAATAATTGCCTGGGTGGCTCAGTTGGTTAAGTGACTGCCTTCTGCTCAGGTCATGATCCCGGAATCCCACATCGGGCTCCCTGCTTGGCAGGAAGCCTGCTTCTCCCTCTCTCACTCCCCCTGCTTGTGTTCCCTCTCTGGCTGTGTTTCTCTCTGTCAAATAAATAGAATCTTTAAAAACAAAACCAAGAAAAACTAAAAAAAAAAACAATACATAAACCAAGACAAGAGAGACTGGGAAAAATACTTTTGGCCTATGACAAAAGGACGAATTACCTTGATATAGAAAAAATTCTAGCAAATCAGTAAGACCAACAATGCAAGAGAAAATGGGTAAAGTAAGAACAGGTAGTAGACAGTAAAAGGATTACAAATATCCAGTAAACACGAAACATCCTCAACTTTACTCTTTATAAAAATTACTCTTTCAGGGGCTACCCTGACTGACTCTTGATCCTGGCTCAGGTCCTAATCTCAGGGTTGTAAGATCAAGCCCCTCCTCGGGTATGCCCAGTATAGTCTGCTTGAGATTCTCTCTCCCTCCCTTTCGCACGTGCTTTCTCTCACTATCTCACTAAAATAAATAAATAAATCCTGGTTATATGCACTGCCAAAGTGAACAATAAATCTTAAAAAAGTCTCTTTCAGTTTTTTTTAACTCTTTATTTTGAAATAATTAAAAAGTTTAGGGGAAGTTGCAAAATAGAGAAATCCTACTAAACCCTCCATCCAAATCATCAATTTTTAACATTTTGCCAAATTAGCTTTGTCATTGTCTTTCTCTGTGTCTTTTTTTTTTTATGATTTTATTTATTTATTTGATAGAGAGAGAGATCACAAGTAGGCAGAGAGGCAGGCAGAGAGAGAGGAAGAAGCGGGTTTCCTGCTGAGCAGAGCTCGATGCGGGCCTCGATCCAGGACCCTAAGATCATGACCTGAGCTGAAGGCAGAGGCTTAACCCACTGAGCCACCCAGGCGCCCTCTCTGTGTCTTAATGTATGTGGATATACATATTACTTTTTCTTCTGAATCAATTGAGAATGGGTTGCATACATCATAATCCATTCATTATCCATTTCCTAAGAAAAAGTATGTCCCCATTGGGGACCACAATATAGTTAGGTGTCATCATTATATTCAGGAAATTTAATATGGATACAAAATACCATCAGCTCTACAGCCCGTACTCTGATTTTGGTAGTTGTCTTCATCTTTATAGCATTTTTTCCCCTCTAGTACAAGATCTAGTTTAGGATAGCATTGCATTTAGTTTTTAGTTTCTTTTCATCTGCAATTCTACCTTAGCTTTTTTTTTTTTTAAGAGGGAGAGAAAGTATGCAGGGCCAGGTGCAGATTGGGAGAGAGAATCCTAAGTAGGCTCCATGCCCAGCATAGAACCCAGTACAGGGCTTGATCTCAAGACCCTGAGATCACGACTTGAGCTGAAACCAAGAGTTGGAAGCTTAACCAGTTGGGCCACCCAGGTGCCCTAGCTTGCCTTTTTTTTTTTTTTTTTTAAAGATTTTATTTATTTATTCATCAGAGAGAGACAGATGCAAAGGCAGAGGGAGGAGCAGGCTCCCCGCAGAGCAGGGAGCCTGAAGCAGGACTCGATCCCAGGATCCTGGGATCATGACCTGAGCTGAAGGCAGATGTTCAACCAACTGGGCCATCTAGGTGCCCCAGCTCTTTTTTTTTAATGAGATATTTTACACGGACAGTTTTTAAGGATGTAGGTCAGTGATTTTATAAAATGTCTCTCAATTTGGGTTTGTCTAATATTTTTTCATAGTCAGATTCAGGTTACACATTCCGGTTTGGAATACTCCACAGTGATGGTGTGTCCTTCTTTAAGTTATCACATGTGAAGGCACAAGATGTCTGTTTGTCCCTCATTGGTGATGTCCCCAATCAGAGATTGATACGATCAACTCGTCAGGGTTTTGTCCAGTTTCTCCACTATAACTGCTTTTTTTCCCTTTACAACTAATAAATCTATGAGGAAGCCCTTTGAGATCATGTTCCTTGTCACACTTCTCCTTCCCTTGTTTTACATCCAGGGATGATTCTTAGCCTTTAATATATGTGATTGTAAAAAAGCTGATTTTCTAATTCCATATTTCCTCTACTTCACTTTTTTTTTTTTTTAAAGATTTTATTTATTTATTTGACAGAGAGATCACAAGTAGGCAGAGAGCAGGCAGAGAGAGGAGGAAGCAGGTTTCCTGCTGAGCAGAGCCCGAAGCGGGCCTCGATCCCAGGACCCTTGAGATCATGACCTGAGCTGAAGGCAGAGGCTTAACCCACTGAGCCACCCAGGCGCCCTTTACCTCACTCTTTTTTTTTTTTTTTTTTTTTAAGATTTTTATTTATTTGACAGAGAGAAACATAGCCAGAGAGGGAACACAAGCAGGGAGGGTGAGAGAGGGAGAAGCCTCAGGCTTCCTGCTGAGCAGGGAGCCCAATGTGGGGCTTGATCCCGGGTCTCCGGGATCATGACCTGAGCCGAAGAGAGTCGCTTAACCAACTGAGCCACCCCGGTGCCCCTCTACCTCACTCTTGATGAAAGAAATAAACACAATAGTAAGTACCATTTCCTTTGTCAACACTGGCAGAAATTTTAAAGTTTGGTAATGCGCAGTGCTGGAGAGGTTATGGGAAGAAGAGCTTTATATTAGCCGTGCAGCTTTGAGGACAGTGTGGTTATACCTGTCACAATCGTAAATGTGCATTCTACTTGGAGGAAATATTATATAAGATACTTGAAAATGTGCACAAACATTTTCAGCTGTAGCTTTGTTTTTAATAGCAAAAGACTGGAAACAATCTAATATTCAACAGAAGAATGCAGTTAAATTATGGTACACTCATACACTAGTGTCTTTTGCAGTTGTCAAAAAAAGTGAGGTTGAACTATATTAATTGATATGAGAAAATCTCTAATATATGTGAAAAAAGGTACAGGTTAATTTGTACAGTAGAGTCCCACTTATGTATCTGTTTGAAAGGATGTACAAATCCAGACTGTCCTAATACTGCTAAAGTATATAGGAAACAGTTGACATCCTGTAGAGATGAATAGTGGGGAGAGCTGGGAGTGGAGACATTTAATTCATTTTGTCTTATGAATGTAAGATCTTTTATGATGATAAAAAGATTTTTTAAAAAGATAAATATTTATTTATTTATTTATTTATTTTTAAAAAGATTTTATTTATTTGACAGAGAGAAACACAGAGAAGGAACACAAGCAGGGGGAGTGAGAGAGGGAGAAGCAGGCTTCCCGCCGAGCAGGGAGCCCAATGTGGGACTCGATCCTGGGTCTCCGGGATCATGACCTGAGCCGAAGGCAGTCGCTTAACCAACTGAGCCACCCAGGCGCCCCAAAGATAAATCTTTTATAAGATTATTTCTATTTATAAAGATTTATCTTTATAGATTTATAAATTCAGAAGGTTTTTATTTTGTTAAATAAGTGGGGGTGCCTGGGTGGCTTAGTCATTGAGCATCTACCTTCAGCTCAGGTCATGATCCCAGGGTCCTGGGATCGAGACCCGCATCGGGCTCCCTGCTCATCAGGAAGCCCGCTTCTTCCTTTCCCACTCCCCCTGCTTGTGTTACCTCTCTCACTGTGTCTCTCTCTCTGTCAAATAAATAAAATCTTTAAGAAATAATAATAAATAATTGTGCTCCTGTACCATAAAAAAGGCCCATGTAATTTTTGGTCTGAGTTTAATTTGGGGGACATATTTCTTCAGAACAAGGACAACCCAGCTGTTGATGAAGCAGACTTCCTTGAAGCTTTTAAAAAGATTCAACCCTCATCATTTCGAAGTATCGTTGGACTGATGGACATCAAGCCTGTTGGCTGGGAGCAGATTGGTGGCCTCGAAGATGTCAAACTGAAGTTAAAACAGGTGATCTCGAGAGTTTGCTTACACCAGTAGAATGGTAGGGTTTAAGTGTACCACTTTTGTGATGAAGAGAAATCATAGTTGCTGAGACTATCTTGCTGCTATTGGTCATGCCGTCTTAACATCACAATCCAGGGAGCGCTTTTCAGTCCTGGTTTAACTGGCCTTCTGTAGGCATCGAATGCCATTTTGCATACTTTCCTACCTCAACCTTCTTTTGTTTGTTTTTGCTTTAAAAACTTTATCATATATAACGGAGTTAGCAGACTCTTCTATAGAGGGCCAGAGAGTAAATATTTTAGGGCCATCCAGTGTCTTGCAACCACTCAGCTCTGTCTTTATAGCATAGAAGCAGCCAGAGATAATACGTAATCAGTACTTGTGTTCTGGTGGAACTTTATTTGTAGATCCTGAAATCACATAATTTTCACATGTCACGAAATACTCTTGGGTTGTTTTTTTTTTCCCCGAACATTTAAAAATGTAAAAATGGTTCTTAGTTTATGGGTGGTAAAATACAGATTTTTGTTTGTTTGTT
Organism: Spilogale gracilis; assembly: GCA_004023965.1. Classification (NCBI taxonomy): domain Eukaryota; kingdom Metazoa; phylum Chordata; class Mammalia; order Carnivora; family Mephitidae; genus Spilogale; species Spilogale gracilis. Next base: position 38,411 of record PITA01008231.1, on the reverse strand, counting down.
TGTAGGCCTGAGTTTGCCCTGGGACTGTTAAAAGCACAAAATTGTAATACATAGTACGGCCTGGGTGGCTACTGTTCTCACTGTGGTTGCTGAGGGACACCACTCTCCAGATGCTGTCACTTGCATTTCAGTTTCAGAAGTTAATTTTGTTAATTTACCTTCAGGTGATCCTGCCATAAGAAACTAGGTTTCTCTAACCATACATACAAAAGACTGGTAAAATAAGTATCACTATAATTTATTCATCTTAACTAGAAGCTGTCTCTGCACTGAATCATAGAATCCTTGTGTCTGTGGAACAGTGCATTTGTGCTCCCTCCTAGTTTTTTTACATACATTGTCTCATTAATCTTCACAAAGTATAGGAGAGATTAGCCACACCTTCCTTTTGTAAACACTCTTCCTTTAGCTTTGAGATGTTAAGCTTTGCTGCCTTTCTTAACACTCCTTTCCCATACCTTAAATGTTAGTGCTCCAAACTCCTGGGAGGCCTCTTGTTGCATTCTGTGAGTCTACAGTCTCCATATCCAGGGCTTCAACTGTCCCCCGAAAACTGTTAATTCAAAAATAATCTTTATATCCAGTGTAGATGGTTCTTTTGATCATAAGAATTGCTTAGCTGCTTCCCTACCAGGTAACTTACAGGTATCTCAAACTCAGCATGTCCAAAACTCGCTGAGTCCTACCTCCATGTCTGGATTCCCTAATTCTGTGAATACAGCCAACCACCTATGTCTTAAGTCAGAAACCTGTCTTCTAGGGGCGATTGGATGGCTCAGTTGATTGAGCATCTTACTCTTTATTTCAGCTCAGGTCATGGGATCAAACCCCATATTGGGCTCTGTGCTTAGTGCACCGTTTGCTTCAGATTTTTTCCTCCCTCTCCCTCTCTCTGCTCCTTCCCCTCCCCATGCACACTCTCTTTCTCAAATAAAACATAGTCCCTACATAAAAGAGTTACATTTTCTATACCAGTCCAACCCTTTGACAGCATTGCCACTGCCTGTGACACATCCGGCTTTATGTTTTTTGTAGTCTGAGTCTTTTTTTTTTTTTTTTTTTAAGATTTTATTTATTTGACAGAGAGAAACACAGCCAGAGAGGGAACACAAGCAGGGGGAGTGAGAGAGGGAGAAGCAGGCTTCCTGCCGAGCAGGGAGCCCGATATGGGACTTGATCCCGGGTCTCCGGGATCATGACCTGAGCCGAAGGCAGTCGCTCAACCAACTGAGCCACCCAGGCGCCCATGTAGTCTGAGTCTTTGCAAGAGACTTCTAACTGGTCTTCCTCCTCTGGTTTTATTTCTTTTCCAGTCCATTCTCCAGACTACTTCCTCAGTGTTGGGTAAGGTTCAGCACAATCTAACTCCTTCCACTTCAGCTCTATTGTTCCTTGCTTCCCCTTCTCTTCCCTCTGTTCCTTTTTATTGGTGAGATGAATTAGAGTTTCATGTGTCTCTGTGCATACTATTCTTTCTCTATGGACTACTCTTTGCTGGTCTCATTGTGAGCTGACAAGACTGTCTCTAGGTACCCTTGGTACAGGGATCTTGTCCTTATTTTGTAGAAAGGTAATATATTAGTAGTTAAAGAGTTTGTACTTCTTGATCTACGTTGCCTGGGGTCAGTCTCAGTTCTGCTGTCTCACTAGAAATAAGACCTGGGCAAGTTACTTAACTTTTGTAAGCCTGAGCTTCTGCATCTGTAAAATTATGATGATAATAAAATCACCTACCTCAGAGGTAAAGGGGACTTGTTTACTATTCAGTTAACATTTGTGGAGTGCCAACTTTATGAAGGTGTCATTCTGTGGATGGCTATTTAGAGGTGAACTTTATTTATGTTCTAGCAGGAACAGAATGATAAACTCAACATGAAAAAATAATTTCAGATAGCGAATGAGTAAGTGCTCCCAAAGTAAAAGATAGGCAGTAGCAGTAGCATAGAGTGGCTGGGCGGATGGGGGTGGATGTTCTGCTTTAGAGTAGTTAGGGTAGACCTCTCCAAGGAAATGACATTTGAGCTGAGACCAAATGATGAGGGATGGCCACACAGAGAACCTGAAGGAGTGTTCAGACAGAATAGCAAATAAAGGCCGTGAGATGGGAATAGACTGGGGTGTTTGGGAAATAGGCTATGCAAGACCTGATACTCACTGGCAGGAAGGATTTGGGTTTTATTCTAATTCTGATGGGAGGTCATTGAAGGATCTTAAGCAGGAAATGATATAACCTGACTTAGGTTATAAAATCACTGATTGCTGTGTGGAGAATGGACTGAGAATTGTTGAGTGAACAGATGAGTTTATTGAATTATTTGATGTCTTATCATTATACTAAAATAACTGTCTCTTTGTATACCATCCCTTTTTGTGTACCTACAGAGTATTGAGTGGCCTCTAAAATTCCCTCGGGAATTTATCCGGATGGGCCTGACACAACCAAAGGGAGTTCTCCTGTATGGTCCGCCTGGATGTGCTAAAACCACCCTGGTGAGGGCGCTGGCCACAAGCTGTCATTGCTCTTTTGTTTCTGTGAGCGGCGCTGATCTCTTCTCTCCTTTTGTTGGAGACTCAGAAAAAGTCTTGTCTCAGGTTTGTTTGTTTATTTTCCCCCATGTAGTTAAATGTCCTTTTGAATTTTCATGGCATGCCTTAAGGATAAACCTTCGTTATTAAAAATATTTCTAGCCTGTTTGTTAATTAGAAAAGTTATATGTTTTTGTTTCTAGAAAATATAGGGAAGTGTTAGATAAGAAATCCTTTGTAATCTCTCCACCTACTATTAACATTTTGGTGAATTTGCCTCAGTTTTTGGTTTTTCTTTTAAAATTGAGAGTAGTGGCACCTGCGTGGCTCAGCCGTTAAGCGTCTGCCTTGGGCTTGGGTCATGATCCCAGAGTCCCAGGATGGAACTCAGCATCAGGCTTCCTGCCGAGCAGGGAGCCCGATGTGGGACTTGATCTGGGGTCTCCGGGATCATGACCTGAGCTGAAGGCAGTCCTTAACCAACTGAGCCACCCAGGTGCCCCCATAAATAAAATCTTTAATAAAAAAATTTTTTTTTAAATAATAAAATCGGGGCGCCTGGGTGGCTCAGTTGGTTAAGCGACTGCCTTCGGCTCAGGACATGATCCCGGAGACCCGGGATCGAGCCCCACATCGGGCTCCCTGCTCGGCGGGAAGCCTGCTTCTCCCTCTCTCACTCCCGCTGCTTGTGTTCCCTCTCTGGCTGTGTTTCTCGCTGTCAAATAAATAAAATCTTTAAAAAAAAAAATTAATAAAATTTAAGGTAGATTATATCTTTATCATGATTTTTTAAATTATTGTCACTTTTAAAACTCCATAGTAAATATTTTTTTTAAAATATGATTTTTAACCTTATGTAATAACTGCATTGTTTCTTGTTCTATTTACTCATTCCCCAGTTCTTTTTTTTCATCCCCCAGTTCTTAGTTAGCATCTTTCTCTCTTTATATTTTAAAAGTTATAAGTAGTAATGCAGAAAGCATATATTCATTGGAATATTAAGTAATGTGTGGCTTTTCAATAATTTTATTTTCCTAATCAAAGGTATTTCGACAAGCAAGAGCAAATACTCCAGCAGTTGTGTTTTTGGATGAGATTGATTCAATCTTGGGCTCTAGATCCATCAGCAAAACAGAATGTAATGTTCAAGAACGTGTTCTTTCTGTTCTTCTGAATGAATTAGATGGTGTGGGACTGAAGACTACAGAGAGAAGAGGAAGTAAATCAGATCAACAGGGTAAATACAAGGAGCTGGAAAAAAAAGAAGAGGTATTTATTAGCCAGAATATACCCCAAACCCAGGCCAGCATCAAATATAGTGCATAAACACTAGCTTTCCCCTATGCTGGCTTCAACTCATAGAAGAAATGACATCATTTCAGTTTGACTCTGTTTGGATTTCTACAGACCTGCTAAAAATTATGATTTGGCTAGGCAGGAGGTAAATTTTATAATAAGTTATCTTTAATATATAGAAATGAATTTTATTTTTCCTAAGATTTAGAAACATAACTTTATACATATTGCTAATAAAAAAGGGAGTTGGTTCTTAATTTTATTCCTGAAGAACCAGTGTTCATCCCTTTCTAAAAATTTTTATATGAAACAAAACAAAACATTGTTATTACCAACGATCATAGTAATTTAAAATTTCCAGTTTTCTTGAGTAGTGAGTTTCCTTAGTTATAATGAAGTTAAAATGACCTTTGAAAGTCCCTTCCTCCTTTTTGCGTCTCTTTTTCTAGAGAGAGTTTGATATCCTTAAATTATCCAATGGATAATTTTTCTTTTATTCTTTCCTTATTTTTAACCTTGTTTCCCATTTGAAAAATCATTCCATGGAAGGAGACTCTTACAGCTCCTTAAGAACATAGGACACTAGAAGGGTCCCATGAAGTTTTCTAATCAAATTTTTTCATAATGCAGGAATTCCTTCTACAGTATCTGACAGGTGTTTAGTCAGTCTCTGTTAAAATACTTGCAGAATTCACTTCCTTGAGAGATCACATTCCTGGGGAACCACTCCGATTATTCAGTTGAATTTAAAAGAAAAAAAAAATTTAATTCCAGGGTAGTTAACATACAGTATTATATTAGTTCCAGGTGTACAGTATAGTGATTCCACAATTCCCATATATTATTCAGTGCTCATCGAGATAAGTGTACTCTTTAACCCCATCACCTGTTTCCCTCACCCCCACCACGTCACCTCCCCTCTGTTTGTTCTCTATAGTTAAGAGTGTGATTTTTGGTTTTTCTCTCACTCGCTTTTTTTTTTTTTTTTTTTTTTTTTTGGTCTGTTTTGTTAAATTCCACATATGAGTGAGATAATTTAGTATTTGTCTTTATCTGACTGGTTTATTTCACTTAGCATTATACTCTCTAGAGCCATTCATATTGTTGGAAATGGCAGGACTTTATTCTTTTTTATGGCTGAATAATATCCGTGTGTATGTGTGTGTGTGTGTGTACACATTTTCTTTATCCATTCATCTACTGATGGACACTTGGGCTGCCTTCATAATTTGGCTATTGTAAATAATGCTGCAGTAAATACTGGGATGCATATATCCCTTTGAATTAATGTTTTCATAGTCTTTGGGTACTATACCCAATAGTACGATTACTAGATCATGGGGTAGTTCTGTTTTTAATTGTGTAAGAGCTTCCACAGTGGCTGCACCAGTTTGCATTTCCACTAACAGTGCACAAGGGTTCCTTTTTCTGTACAACCTCACCAACATTTATTGTTCCTTGTGTTTTTGATGTTAGGTATTTTGACAGGTGTGAGGTGATATCTCATTGTGGTTTTGATTTGCATTTCCCTGATGATTGAAATTGAGCTTCTTTTCATGTATCTGTTAGCCATCTGTAAGCCTTTGGAGAGATGTCTGTTCATGTCTTTTGCCCATTTTTAAATTGGATTATTGTGTACTGAGTTACATAAGTTCTTTATATATTTGAGGTACTAATCCTTTATTGGATATGTCATTTGTAGATATCTTCTCCCATTCAGCAGGCTATCTTTTAGTTTTGTTGGTTATTTCCTTTGCTGTGCAGAAGGTTGATATTTTGATGTAGTCTCCCAGTAGTTTACTTTTGCTTTTGTTTCCCTTGCCTCAGGAGACAAGAAAGATGTTGCTGTGGCCCATGTCAGAGAAATTACTACCTGTGCTCTCTTCAAGGATTTTTATGGTTTCAGGTCTCACATTTAGGTTCTTAAGCCATTTTTAGTTTATTTTTGTGTGTGGTTTAAGAAAGTGGTCCACTTTGAGGGTGCCTGCATGGCTCACTCTGGTGTCCAGCTCTGGATTTTGGTTCAGGTCATGAGATTGAGCCCTGGGATAGGCTCTGAGCTCTGTAAGGAATCTGATTAAGATTCTTTCCTTCTCCCTTTCCCTCTGCCTCTCTCCCCATTCACATGCTCTCTCTTTTCCTCTCTCTCTGTCGCAAATAAATAAATCTTTTTTTTTTTTTTTAAAGAAGAAAGTGGTCCAATTTCATTCTTTTGCATGTTCTTTTGCAGTTTTCCCAACACTATTTGTTGAAGTATATGTCTTTTTCCCATTGCATATTCTTACCTCCTTTGTCAAAGGTTTGTCAGTCGTGTAATCATGGGCTGATTTCTGGTCTTTGCGTTCTGTTCCGTTGATCTATGTGTCTTTTTTTTTGTGCTAGTACCACACTGTTTTGATGATGACAGCTTTGTAATATGACTTGAAATCTGGAATTGTAATGCATCTGGCTTTGTTTTTCTTTCTTTTTTTTTTTTTTTTAAAGATTTTATTTATTTATTTGATAGAAACACAGCGAGAGAGGGAACACAAGCAGGGGGAGTGAGAGAGGGAGAAGCAGGCTTCCCACCGAGCAGGGAGCCCGATGTGGGACTGGATCCCAGGTCTCCAGGATCATGACCTGAGCCGAAGGCAGTCACTTAACCAACTGAGCCACCCAGGTGCCCCAGGCTTTGTTTTTCTTTTTCAAGGTTGCTTTGGCTATTCAGGGTCTTTTGCGTTTCCATACAAATTTTAGGATTGTTTTGTTCTAGTTCTGTGAAACAGGCTATTGGAATTTTTTTTTTAAAGATTTTATTTATTTGACAGAGAGAAACACAGCCAGAGAGGGAACACAAGCAGAGGGAGTGAGAGAGGGAGAAGCAGGCTTCCCGCCAAGCAGGGAACCGGATGTGGGGCTCGATCCCGGGTCTCCAGGATCATGACCTGAGCCGAAGGCAGTCGCTTAACCAACTGAGCCACCCAGGCGCCCCAAAACCTCTGTTTTTTAACCATTGGCTATGGTGTTAGCTGTGGGATTTTTTGCTATGGCCTCTATTATGTTGCGGTCTGTTCTGTCTAAACCTGCACTTTGTTGAGGTTTTTTTTTTTTATCATGAATGGATATTGTACTTTGTCAGATGTTTTTCTTGCATCTGTTGAAATGATCATAGGGTTCTTGTTCTTTCTCTTATTGATATATCTTGTTGATTGATCTGTAAGTGTTGAACCACCCTTTCATCCTAGGATTAAATCCCATTTGATTATGGTGAATAATTTTTTTAATGTATTGTTGAATTCAGTTTGCTAGTATTTTGTTGAGGAATTTTGCATCTAACATTCATTTGAGATTTTGGCCTTTAGTTCTCTTTTTTCATGATATCTTTGTTTGGTTTTGGTATCAGGGTAATGCTGGCCTCATACAATGATTTTGGAAGTTTTCCTTCTTCTTCTGTTTTTGGAATAGTTTGAGAATAGGTTTTAACTATTCTCTAAATGTTTGGTAGAATTCACCTGGAAGCCATCTGCTCCTGGACTTTGGTTCTTTGAGAGTTCAACAAACGATTTTGAATGCTTAGCATGTATATGGCTTTGCTGTGGGTGCTTTTCTATATTTCTTAATCTTTATCTACGATTTATGCATCTGCAGCTTATGTTGTCATATTTCTGCCTCTAGAAAGAAAAATAAATAGAAAGCAAAGTAAATTTTCTTTCAGGACATGAGAACCAGAGTGATTCATAGCCATACAGCTCCACCTATTAGTCATATGCTTTGTCTTTTCAGATCATTCACTTAGGTTATAATCATTCTTTGGGGCTCAGGTGCATTCAGTAGGTGTTCTCTGTTGTGGTATAAGGTTTTCCATTGGTTCTCATGTGGAGAGATATCCCTAAGGATTGGCTAGTCCCTTACCCACACACAAAGTATTTCTGTGATTGATAATTTGTTTTAGCATATGTTGATATCAAGAAGGTGATCTGGATAGGAGGTATAAGCATTCCAGTCCCAAGAAAAGAATATACTTATTTAAAAATAAATGGATTTGTAATTTCTTAAAAATTTAATAACAGCTTCCTGACATTACTTTGGGCTGGTGTTTTTCCTCAGAGTTTCAAGAAGTTTTTAACAGAAGTGTCATGATTGTTGCTGCAACAAATAGACCTGAGGTATTAGATGATGCCTTGTTACGACCTGGAAGATTAGATAAGATCATTTATATTCCACCTCCAGATGAAAAGGTAATCATTGTACATGTTTAGTCTTTGTGTGGATTCTGAACATATCAATGTCTGAACTCTAAGGAGCCTAGCAGAATCCCAAACTAAATGTATATGTTTGCATCTTACACTGGGTTCTGCAGTCTTCGTTTGCCTGGTGGCCCTTCATAAAATCATAACTTTGATCTGCTTTTGCTGGGTACTTTAGGCCTATTTTCAAAGAAACATAAGCCTATAAGTAGTTACCTTATTTCACTGTGTGGCAGACTCAAAATCTTTTAAACAAATAAAACATAAAAAATTTTTTAAAAATAAAATGATTAAATACCTATTTATGTTTAAATTGTGTCTAGATAATTCGTGTTTTTGCTTCTTAAGCCAGGTCTGATAATACTGTTTGTACCCAAAGTAGAGACTCATGTTTTTGTTTTTTTTTTTAAGATTTTATTTATTTATTTGACAGAGAGAGATAACAGGTAGGCAGAGAAGCAGGCAGAGAGAGAGGAGGAAGCAGGCTCCCTACTGAGCAGAGAGCCCGATGTGGGCCTCAATCCCAGGACCCTGGAATCACGACCTGAGCCGAAGGCAGAGGCTTTAACCCAAGGAGCCACCCAGGCACCCGGGACTCAGTTTCTAAAAGAAATTTATCTACAGTGGGCTATTTAAAAAATTATTATAAAAGTATTAAAAGTTTATCATGTCATTATTTTTACCATTATCATATGAGCCATTGATGAGTTATTCTTCCTTACCTGTTCAGAAGCGATTCTTAATGTTTGATTATTAAATAAATACATACACTTCCTGTATAGTATGACAGGAAACACTAACTTAAAAAATGTTGTGTTTTTTTTTTTTAAAGATTTTATTTATTTGATAGAAACACAGCCAGAGAGGGAACACAAGCAGAGGGAGTGAGAGAGGGAGAAGCAGGCTTCCCGCCAAGCAGGGAGCCCGATGTGGGACCCGATCCCCAGTCTCCGGGATCATGACCTGAGCCGAAGGCAGTTGCTCAACCAACTGAGCCACCCAGGCACCCTTAAAATGTTTTAATATAGCTTTGTGTCAAACATAAATGTTATAAGATTATAAATATATTGTTTTTAATTTTTTTTCCAGGGTAGGCTTTCTATTTTGAAAGTCTGTACAAAAAACATGCCAGTGGGGCCTGATGTTTCCTTGGAAAACCTAGCAACAGAAACCTGTTTTTTCTCTGGTGCTGATCTTGGAAATCTTTGCAAAGAAGTAAGTTAATTAGTGAGGGAACATATGGTTGACAGCATTTCTTCATTTATTCAGATGTTCATTCACTTGGCAGCATTTACTGAAAGACTCCTTTGTGGCAAGCACCATGTAAGGTGAAACAGACAGACACAGACCCTTCCTTTCCCTTCCCGAGCTTACAGGTTTGTGGCAGGTTGCAGGGAGGCACATTGTAATACCCCATTGGCAACTGAAAATGTGTGGTGAATCCAGAAGTTAAGTGTGTTTGGGAGCACTTGGAAAAGACAGTGACTCAGACTTGGGGGGATCAGAGAAGGCTTTCTGAGGGAGGGTATGTGTAAAGGGAAATTGGAAGGATGTTAAGAGAGTTGACTAGGCTAAGGGAGGGAAGGGGTGGTGGTGCTGAGGCAGAGGGAACAAAATGTGCAGACAGCTATAGTGAGAGATAACATACACTGAAGAGCTGGACAGTGGCCAGATCACAGGTCCTTGTAAACCTCTTTAAGGGATTTAAACTTTATTTTGAAAGCAAAAGAAGCCATCACAGGTGTTTCCCTTTCCGTAAACTTTTATTAAATATACTAGTCAGAAAAATGCACAGATCATCAGGATGTAGTTCATTGAATTAACATGAAATGAACACACTTGGATAACTAGAGAGAGAACATTATCAGTGTCTTGGAAGCTTCTCTTGGGCCTTTCCTAGTCTTCCTCCCAAAAGGGAACCACGGCTCCTGACTTAAAGTACTGGAGGTTAGTTTTCTCTGCTTTTGAACTTTACATAAATAGGGCTATATATGCTTTTATGTTTATTTTTTTAACTCTTACGTTTGTGAAATGCATCTGTGGTTTTGCTTATAGAGGTAGTTCATGCATTTCCATCACTTTGTAATATTCTAGTTTAGGAATAGACTGCACTATTCATCCATTTTTTTTAAACATTGTTTATAGCAGAATTTATAGCAAAAAATTAACCCAGACTACTTTTTTGATATAAATTCTGCTATGAACAGTCTTGTGCATGTTTCTTAGCACATATGTTTACATATGTCTGTTTTATATATGTATATACCTACAAAGAGGATTGCTGGGTTATAGAGTATGTGTTTGATCTTTTCCTTTATCATCAGTACTTTGTTCTGTTCAGAAACTCCTACTGTGAGGCCAGGAAGATAGTCTCTCATCTTTAAATATATAAATGGGCTCATAATATATATATTTTGTGGTAACTTGCTTTTCCTTTTTTCCCACTTAAGGTTAGAATTTATTTATTTATTTATTTTTAAAGATTTTTATGTATTTATTTGACAGAGAGAAACACAGCTAGAGAGAGAACACAAGCAGGGGGAGTGAGAGAGGGGGAAGCAGGCTTCCTGCCAAGCAGGGAACCCCATGTGGGGCTTGATCCCAGGTCTCTGGGATCGTGACCTGAGCCGAAGGCAGATGCTTAACCAACTGAGCCACCCAGGCGCCCCAAGGCTAGAATTTAATGTAGAAGAAATTACGGTCTGTTAAGACAACTTTTAATCTCCTTATTTAACTTTTTAATATTTTTATAGTGTCATAAATATTGGAATTCTAAGAAGCGGGACTGAGGTTTTTACCCTCAGATTTTGAAGTATTACTGTAAATTGTGGGGCATTTGGGTGACTCAAGTCAGTTAGGTGGCTGCCTTCAGCTCAGGTCATGATCGCAGGGTCCTGGGATTGAGCCCAACATCAAGTTCCTTGCTCAGCAGTTGGGGGAGGGGAGTCTGCTTCTCCCTTTCTGCCCCTCCTTTGTGTTCTCTCTCTAAAATAATTTAAAAAAAAGAAAACCTTTAATATTTTTTTAAAAAGAGAAGCACATTAATTATTTCCTATTGTTTGTCTCTTACAGGCTGCCTTGCTGGCTCTGCAAGAAAATGGATTAGAAGCAACCACAGTGAAACAAGAGCACTTTCTAAAATCACTGAGGACTGTAAAGCCGTCCTTAAGTCATGAGGACTTGACTTTATATGAAAACTTATTTCAGAAACAAGGATTTTCTGACTTAGAGGATATATAACCGTTATATCCCTGACCAAGGATTAACTGTAAACTTGCTCTATAGTTTGCAACTTTGCACTTGTAGAGTTTTTGTGTGTTATTCCCTGTAAATAAAAGACTTTGTACCTGATGAGCTAAAAAGTATATTAAAATACCATAATTTGGGAAGAATATGTATATACGCTGACGTTCTTTTAAAGATTTTGTCAGCACAAGCATGGGGAGCCGCAGGTGGAAACAGGCTTCCTGCTGAGCAGGGATCCTGATGCAGGGCTCGATCCCAGGGTCTGGGATTGTGACCTGAGCCAAAGGCAGATGCTTAATGACTGAGCCACCCAGGGATCCCTCATATCTTATTAATCTTTTAAATTTACTATCCAGGTTAATGCCTAGACTACTGCATTTTGAAAAGAAGGATTTTGGCAAAACAGGGCTCTGAGTTTAAAGTCATCAGTGGTCAAGGACTACACACTAATTTTCATCTGGGGGACATGATAGATTCCTGTAAAACTTTTCTTCTTCCTTCCCTTTCTCTCCCTTTTTTCCTCCTTTCCTTCCTGAAAGCACTTATATTTAATTGTTAAAAACTGAGGCTTTTTAAAGAAACTTTTGACAAAAGTAATTTTAGAAATCCTGTAGAAGGAACGCTTAAAGGCTCCTTTGATTCTATACAATATAAACTACAGAGCATTAATGTTGAGTTTTCTTTGATATACTGATTAATGAGCCTAACCAACCAGAAAATGTCTCCAGTTACAGCGCTGAGGTCACACGGTAAAAACCCTTATCAGAATAAGTGGGTGTGAAGCTACATTTATGATCTGCCTTATATAAAACAAAACAAATCTTAGCAAAGAATAACTAGTTATTGAATGCCTACTACAAGCAAGGCAGTATGTCACACACTTAACATACATTCTAACATATTTTCCAACCCTTTTCTACACTAGGTTTGTGTCCCCATTTTACAGATTTATAAACAGACTCATAAGCAGTTTTCTCGGAAGTCATTCAGCTGATAAAGTGTGACGGAGGGCTCAGAGCTCGGGTCTGTTTCACTGCAAAGCCCATGCCTATAACTAAAACAGGGTTGAAACAGATCTGGGCCTGGTCCTTTACAGAGAACATGAAGAGCTTTCCCTTTTTTTGTTTTGTTTTTTAGAGTTTATTTGTCAGAGACAGCACAGGCCCAGGGAGCTGCAGGCCGATGGAGAAGCAGGCTCCCTGCTGAGCAAGGAGCCCGCTGCAGGACTCAATCTCATGACGCTGGGATCATGACCTGAGCTGAAGGCAGCTCACTGGACTGAGCCACGTCCCAAATGTTTCCCATAGCTTGAATTTCAGACAGTTGTAAAATAATTGTTTTAAAATAACCGAGTTAGTGCTCTTGGCTTAATTGCAGGAGCTAAGAGTATGGTGCAGAAAGCACAGCAGTGTTGGGTGCCAGACATACCTGGTTTCTGATTACATGCCCGCCACTTACCGGCTGCGTGACCTGAGCCTCTCTGAGCCTAAATAACATACTCGCCTTGCAAAAACGCCGGGAAGATTCAGGCCCGGGTCTGGCACCCGGCCCTGATTTAACGGAAGGGTTAGCGCTATTTCTGTGCTTTTGCAACCTCCTCCATGCTCTGTGCAAGGCAAGGCTGCTAGTTTAGGGGCGAGTTAAAAGACCTCAAGAGAAAAACAAAGGCTGTCATTCTGGAGATGGAAACGACAACCCTGATTCTCACCTCCTGATTTTTTCCATTTAAAGAAATGGGAGAAGGCAGGGAATGGAAATTGAAAAATTTTAATGAAACAAAGATACCATGGGAGTTCTTCTGAAATCCGAATTTGACAATTTAATTTTAATTGTCTCCATACGTGCGCTGCATAACATTTTGGAGCTTTTAATGTGACTGGATTGATTCTAATTTACCTGCCTGCACCTGGGAGCCCCACCGTCCCCCACCCCGTTCTCTGCTCTGCGTCTCCTTTTCGGACCGCCTTTTAGAGAGCTCGGTTTTCACCTAGGCCTTGGTCATCAGAGCTGGGTTCGCCCGGGGCCTACGCCCTTCCTTGGCAGCGCTGGGCGGGTCCGCAGCGCCTACCACGCCGAGCCTCCCAGCTCGCGGGGCGGCAGGTAGGGACCAAACCCGGCGGCAGGGGGCGCCAGTGCCCGCGTTCGGCTGCATAGCGTCCGCGGGCACGACGTCCTGCAGGGGGCGCCGGGCCGGGAAAGCGAGTCAAGCCCCGCACGCCCCCAGCCCGGTCCGCGTGACCAGAGTGCCTTGGCCCGGCCCATCGTTTGTGATCAGTATAAAAGTGCGGACGCCGGGACCCAATTGGGTTCCGGGCGTTCGCACCGTCTGCGCAGGTCCGCTCGGCCCCGCCTCCCAGGTGAGACGCCCGGAGGCTGCCTTTGGGAGGACGTTGGCCGGTTGGCCCTCCCCAGGCTGGGTCCTAGTGCCTGAAGTTTCCATCTGTAGTTTGGATTTTTTTTTTTTTTTTAAAATTCTAGATTTGACGTTCTACACTGAAGTCATCATGAACTTTTTCCAGCTCCTGAGGAAAAAGAAGGAAGTAAGTTTTTAAGACCATTGAAATTCTTGACTTAAAATACTACTTTTTAAAGATGAAAAGATGGTGCATATTTTGAAGAAAATATAAAATAATATGTAGCTATTCTGTTATAGTTCACTTGTTTCTCATTGAAACATCAAAATATTTACTCCCAACCTGTTTTCTGTTAGCTTATTCCTTTAGTGCTGATCATGACCACAGCAGCGGGTGGAGCTTCGTCTTTTGCTGTATATTCCCTTAAAAAAACTGATGTGATGTAAGTAGCATCATTTGTAAAAACGTGTTTAGCAGTGATAGGTTGACCTTAGTAATGCAGTGCATGCTATCAGTTTCCCAGTTTTACCCCCAGGGTAAGACTATCAAACTTGGGACTAGAAAGCTTTGTGATACTAGGAGGCTGTTAAATTATGAAACTGATAAAATGAGTTTTTCCCCTTGTATCTAAATACCTTTCATCCATTGGCCCTCTTCCACTTCTGCAGCGAAGTAAAGTTTAATTTTTTTAAGTTAAGTTTTTAAATTTAAATTCTTTTTTTTTTTTTTTTAAGATTTTATTTATTTGACAGAGAGAAACACAGCCAGAGAGGGAACACAAGCAGGGGGAGTGAGAGAGGGAGAAGCAGGCTTCCCGCTGAGCAGGGAGCTTCATGTGGGACTCGATCCCGGATTTCCGGGATCATGACCTGAGCCGAAGGCAGTGGCTTAACCAACTGAGCCACCTAGGCGCCCCTAAATTTAAATTCTTAAATGGTGTTTTGCGATATTTATCATCAAACTGAAATCATTATTCTAATGAAATTAAAATTTCAGTTTATTAGAAAGATCTTTCCTAATGTGGTAGAGCTTGTAGATTCAATTGTCTACAGTGAACCTAATCTCAGCTCTGCGTAAGAAGCTAAAATACCACCGGTCCTGGAATATGAGGAAGAGAAATCTTTTTTTTTTTTTTTAAGATTTTATTTATTTGACAGAGAGAAACACAGCTAGAGAAGGAACACAAGCAGGGGGAGTGAGAGAGGGAGAAGCAGGCTTCCTGACGAGGAGGGAGCCCGATGTGGGGCTCGATGTGGGGCTCGATGTGGGGCTCAGTCCCCCGGTCTCCGGGATCATGTCCTGAGCCGAAGGCAGCCGCTTAACCAACTGAGCCACCCAGGTGCCCCTGAGGGAGGGAAATCTTGAACCTGATCTTGGCCCAGGGCAGGGCTGGAAAGGGGGTAAATAAAGCCAGGCTCTGGCAGAGGGGACTTGTACTATGCAGTTCACCACCTACTGAGTTCAACCCCAGCCCTTCTGCCTGTCTGAGAAACCAGAGCAAGAATGTTTTTTTGCTTGCTCTTAGAAGCCTGGCGCTTCTATCCCCATTGCTATTCAGCTTATGGGAACATTTCTCCTGTCCAGCCCAAAAAAGGGAATACAGAACTTCGACCCTGCGGAGGAACTGGTCCTCAACATTTGAGCCAAATCCTGAGGCTCCCTTACCTAACCTTCCATCAGTTTCAGTGAACTAACTGGTGGATGCCTGTTTATCAGTCTAGATCTGTCCTATGATGCTCCAGCATGTCTACAGACCCAGTGTCGGAGTTGGCTTAAATTCACTTACTTTAGGGATGCCTGGGTGGCTCAGTCAGTTAAGTACCTACCTTCAGCTCAGGTCAGGTCACGGGATTCAGTCCCATATTGGGCTCTTTGCTCAGTGGGGAGCCTGCTTCTCCCTCTGCCTGCTCTGCCTGCTGCTCTCCCTACTTGAGCTCTCTCTCTCTCTCTCTCTGTGCCAAATAAATAAAATCTTAAAAAAATAAGAAAAATAAATAAATTCACTTACTTCAGTGTTTAATTCACTTCCTTTTATTTTCAGCATTGATCGGAAAAGAAATCCAGAACCTTGGGAAACTGTGGATCCTACTGTACCCGGAAAGGTATTGCTACTTTAAAAAGTTTATGGGGTGCTTGTGTGGCTCAGTCGGTTAACTGTCCGACTTTTGATTTCGCTCAGGTTGTGATCTCAAGGTTGTGGGATAAAGCCCCCATGTTGGGCTCTGCGCTCAGTATAGTCTGCTTGAGTTTCTCTCCCTCTGCCCCTACTCCAGCTTGTGTTCTCTCTGAGATGAATTAAAAAAAAAAAAAAAGGTGATTTACATTTAGCCTTAGCTTTAAGATCTTTGTCAGCAAAATGGATTTAATACCTTCCACATTTAGAGTGCCATTTAAGGTAGTATTGAAGGGAGTGCTATGGAGTTCTGGAGATCGAGTTCAAATCCTTTTGAATTAGATGGACATTTTGGACATTTCACAGGTGATTTTGGACAACCTGGTCTTTTTCTGAGGCTCTTGGAATCTCTAAAATGGGCTCAATACTAGGACTGTTCCTCAGAATTAGGATTAAAGAATGTAAAATACATAAAAACCTTTAGCATAGTGACTAGCCCAGAGTACCTACTCAAATATTAACTTTCATCATAATTGTGATAGATTATCTCATTATATCTATTATTTATCTAAAGTTAGTATAAGGTCTGTTGGGATAAATAACAGGAGTTCTGGGAAATACAAGTGGCCTTTTCTTTAAGCAAAATCCGCTAACAGTCACTCATTCTTTGAAGATTATAGCAAAAGTTTTGTAACATTTTAGATATTTTGGAAGTAAGAAATATTGAGTCTGTTGGAACTAACACTGCTTAGGTCTGTCAGGAAATCTTTTTTTTCCTTTACAAAACTTTCAAATAGAATTTGACCTAATGAAGGACATTTAGAATCTTTTTTTTTTTTAAAGATTTTTATTTATTTGACAGAGAGAAACACAGCGAGAGAGGGAACACAAGCAGGAGGAGTGAGAGAGGGAGAAGCAGGCTTCCCGCTGAGCAGGGAGCCTGACGTGGGACTCGATCCCGGGTCTCCAGGATCATGACCTGAGCCGAAGGCAGTCACTTAACCAACTGAGCCATCCAGGCGCCCCCAAGAAACAGATTCTTAACTATAGAGAACAAACTGGTGGTTACCAGAGGGAGCTGGGTGGGGGGGGAGAAAGTAGGTGATGGGGATTAAGGAGTGGACTTGTCAT
The DNA here is from genome assembly GCA_004023965.1 of Spilogale gracilis. Taxonomy (NCBI): domain Eukaryota; kingdom Metazoa; phylum Chordata; class Mammalia; order Carnivora; family Mephitidae; genus Spilogale; species Spilogale gracilis. Next base: position 21,519 of record PITA01008231.1, on the reverse strand, counting down.
GAGCTTTAATACATGAAGTTTTTGAATGATGAGCACCGAGTAATGTATAGAATTCTTGTACACTTGAAACGAAGATAGCCTTGTATGTTAATGATACTGGAATTTTTTAAAAGCAGCAAAAAGCAAAAAAGTTTTTTGAAAAACAGCAAAAAGCAAAAAACAAAAACCTACCTACATGTCCTAGATCCTGTGGCAATAGAAAACTTGTGGAGATAAATGAGAATCTCTGAATTTGGGACTTTCTGGGAATTAAGGACTTTTCCCCTGTTGCACAACATAGACCATTTATACCTTTCTTGCGTAGTTACAATGAGGAAGTTTGGTTAAGAGCCTACTATGTGTGCCACGCCCCTGTGCTGGGTTATTATACAACCACTCACCCCGAGCAGACACACTTTTTGAACTTAGAGGTCACATAAGCCATAGGAAACCTAGAAACCTAGAACCTGTTACACGAAAGTGGGCAAATACATCTTTCCTTTATTTCTGATCCTATAATATTCAGGAACCCATAAGTTCTTTAGAGCCCATATCACTGTTTTGTGCATGTCTTTAGAGATGGTTCTTTGACTACAAATATTATGGTGATGCTCTTTCCAAAGGGGAGTGTGGACAAATCCCAAAAAGGGACATGAGGATGAAGGACAGGTCCTGAAAAAAAAAAATTGTGTTTTCCTTCTTTTTTTCTTTTTTTTTTCCCCAAGCTTCTAACAATCAACCAAGAGTGGAAACCCATTGAAGAGTTGCAGAAAGTCCGAAAGGCCACCAAATGACCAGCCCTTGCTGCTTTCCTCCAAAAAATACTCTATGAATCTAGTGGAAACATTGCTGCACAAACTAGATGATGGGTACCAGTGTGCGGAAATGCTTCTGCTACATTTTTAGGGCTTAACTACATTTTCGGACTCTGGATAGGAATTCTAAAGGTAGTATAGTAATAACCACATAGTTCAAAAATAAGTTTGTGTTTATTTTCTCATTGTAAATTTAATTTTGCATATTGATATGTTTATGTTTATGATGCTCAAGTGTTTTCCTTAAAGCATATAAAGATTTGTAAACTAAATTGCCTATAATAAACTACTATTTGTGCGAGATTTTTTAATGGTGACTTGAAGACTGAAGGTGCAACCAGACCCAGCATGCCTTTGGGCTCCCCCTTGACTATTCTTAAAAAATGGAGCCAAGTGGGAATTGCTTTCCATTACCTTTTTAAAAAATTAAGATATAATTCACATACCAGAGTATTCATTGATGTGAAGTACACGTTTCAGTCGTTCTTAATATATTTACACAAAGTTTTACAACCATCTCCACCATTTGACTCCAGCATATTTTCATCTCCCCAAAGAGAACCATGTGCCATTGGCAGTCATTCCCCGCATTCCTGACCCCTCTGCTCCCAGCCCCAGGCAAACACTGATAAACTTAGTCTTTATGGACTTGCCCTTTCTGGACATTTCATACAAATCATATGTGATATAACCTTTGTGTCAGCTCCTTTGATTGGTGTAATGTTTTCAAGATTCATCCATGTTGTGCCACATATGTATATTTTATTCCTTATGACTAATTTTCCACTGTAAGGATATACCACATTTTGTTTACCCATCAGTTCATGGACATTTGGACCTTTTCCACTTTTTGCCTGTTACATGAGTAATATCGCTGTGGACCGCCATGTCCAAGTTTTTGTGGAATCATGCATTTTCATTTCTCTTGAGTATATAGCTAAGTTCCTCAAATCTTTTAGATAAAGATGATAAGTCCCTTTTAAAATTTTCTTGTCTGACTATAATAGAAATTTAAGAGAAGAGCTATCCTCTTCCCTTCCTGGCAATAAAAAATAACTAGCTCTTACTAGAGACTTTAATCCTCTCAAACTTATTCTCCAACCTCAGTGATTCCTAATCACCTCAAGTTTGCCCAGATGAAGAGCTCCAAAGGTTGATGTCGAGCTATTACACATACCAGTTAGGAAGCACAGTTTTATTTGCTTGGTTTTTAAAATGCAATATGGTGCCATTTAGGCAAATAAAAATGAACAACCCTGTGAAGGCTGGCCAACCAGGAGAGCAAACTCTAGAGTGTTTTATGAGGGGTAACTGTCTTGCAACCTTAAAAAACAAACTCGACTGAAATGCAGTGGCTTGCAAGGGTTCATGGCAATGGAAGGTACTAGACAGCAGGTTTGGGCAGGAGAAACCTCAAGAGCAATATTAATACTTAAATTTCAAAAGATGTATTGATTTTATTTTTGGTTGTGTTCTTAGTATTTTCCCCAAATGTTTTGAGAATTTTCAGATATCCAGAGAAGTTGGCAAATTAGTACAAAGAATACTCATACTTTTTTTTAAAAAAGATTTTATTTATTTATTTGACAGAGAAACACAATGAGAGAGGGAACACAGCAGGGGGAGTGAGAGAGGGAGAAGCAGGCTTCCTGCCGAGCAGGGAGCCCGATGTGGGGCTCGATCCTGGGTCTCCGGGATCATGACCTGAGCCGAAGGCAGCCGCTTAACCAACTGAGCCACTCAGGCGCCCCTGAATACTCATACTTTTTATCAAACATTTTGCCACATTTGCTCTCTCTCTATATTATTATTATGCTCCTTTAAAATGAATCTTTGAGGGGCACCTGGGTGGCTCGGTTGGTTAAGCGTCCAACTCTTGATTTTGGGTCAGGTCATGAGATCGAGCCCTGTGTTGGCCTCCATGCTGGGCATGGAGCTTGCTTGAGATTCTCTCTCTCCCTCTCCCCCTGTTCCCTGCCCCCACCCTCATGTGCGCATGCTCACTCGCTCTCTCTCTTTCTCAGAAATAAATACAAGTAACATGAACTCCTAAAAAATAATACAGACCTCATAAAGTTTTTTTATGCCTAGGAGGGGGAAGACATTCTAGCTGACTGCAATACCATTATCATTCCTTAAAAGATTAACATTAATTCAATAATATCACCAAATGTACAATCCATTCCCATTTTCTCTAATTGTAGTGTCCTTTATAGCTATAGCTATATTTTCATGTCCAGAATCCGAGATTCCCTTGTTGCATTTGGTTGCTAGGTTGTTGTACTGAATACTTGACAACTATGTTGTGTGTAGAACTACTGTCCCAACAGAGTTCCATCTGGACAAGAGTCTCTTGGATGTGGCCTTGAATTTTTTAAATTTGAGATATAATAATCTCATATAATTTAAATATTTAAGAAAGGGTACCATTATTGAGCACTCACCATGTGGTAGGCATTGTGCTGGCTTCAAGAATCTGACATAGGAAAGGCAGACGCACCAATGAACAAATCAGAGCAATACAGGGATGGTAATGCCAGAAGAGAAATAAGCACAAGTATAAAAGCTTCCCAAAGAAGGTAGTTTCTTGAAAAACCAATAATTGGAAATCAGCAGTTCAGTTGAGGAAGAAGTGCATATTTGCCAGGGCGTAGAGGGCTGACATAGCATATCTTCTGGAAACTTGAAGTTGTTTAATACATGTAATTTAGGGGCACCCGCCTTGGGCTCAGGTCATGTTCCCAGGGTCCTGGGACTGAGTCTGCATCAGATTCCCTGCCCAGCAGGGAGCCTGCTTCTTCCTCTCTCCCTGCCTGTGTTCTCTCTCTCTCTCAAATAAATAAAATCTTAAAAAAAAAAAAAACCACACATGACATTTAATATTGGAGTGTAGATTGGGATAGATGGAATATGTATGGCCTTGATACGGTTAGCCTGCAGGCACAGAGGAACCAGAAAAGGGTTTTAAGTTGTGGTAGAAGGGTATATGGTTTACTGACCGGAGTGTTGGCTACAGTGAGTAGGGTAGGACATGCACATTGGCAGGGACCTTCTGGTTGGAGACCAGACACCAGCTGTTGCGGGAGGCGGCCCAGGGAACAGGTAGTGAGGGTCATAACTAACCAAGGCGACGGCAGAGGGAACAGAAAAAAGGAGGGTGCGTTTGAGAGCCATTGATGAGAAGACTGCAAGGGTTATTCAATGTAGATGGACTCCCCGGTTTCTCATCTGGGTAGGGGGTGGGGGTGCTGCCACAGTGGGACTATAGGAGGAAGAAAGTGGAATGTTCCAGGGAGCGGTAGATAAGGAAGAAAATGAGTTAGACTTTGGAATTGTTGTCTTTGAAAGTCTTCTGAGCTATCTAGGTAGATGACTTCTGGAGAACTGCAAGAGGGCGTGGGCTAGAGAGAGCGCAGGGGGGCGGGGAGACCAAGGGCGTGGATGAGGCAGCCTACAGAGGGCATCAAAGTGAGATGAAGACCATAGACGGCACAGAGAGGAATGTCTCAAAAACTGGCGTGAGGTCTAATGAAATTACTCGTTTGTCACTTTTTCCCCCTTGAGAAGATTGTCTCGCAGTTTAGCTGAGACTTTCTGGTAGAGCGTGAAATTACAGGCTCTGAAATCAGACTGCTCCACCACTTAAGTTGCTTTCGACAAGCCTCAGGTTCCTCAACTATAAAGCTGGGTTAATTTGTACCTGCTTAGGTTGGTTGTGAAAATTAAGTGAGACAGTAAAATACCCATGGACAGCGCATCACTATTATTTCTGTAAAGTAGAAAGGTCTTAATGTATTTAAAATTATATTCTTGGGGCACCTGGGTGGCTCAGTTGGTTAAGCAGCTGCCTTCAGCTCAGGTCATGATGCCAGGGTCCTGGGATGGAGGCCTGTGTCAGGCTCCCTGCTCAGCGGGGAGCCTGCTTCTTCCTCTCCCTCTGCTGCTCACCCTGCTTGTGCGCTGTCTCTCTCTCTCTGGCAAATAAATAAAAATATTTTTAAAAAGTAATAATAAAATTATATTCTCCCATGAGTGGGAACATTGCCTGTTTGAAATTCACACTTCCCTACCTCTGGGACTGACTGGTCCCCCTTGGGTGTACAACGCCCCAATTATAAACCTTTGTGAGAACACAAACACACCCATAGATAAATACATCTCACCTTGGCTCTCTCCTACATAAATACTGAGCTAGAGATAAAAACCCCTACATATATGCTCACAAAGATGATTTCACATCCAGAAAACACACATGAACAAAAATATTTTTATTTGTATAATATAAAGACACATCCTTAGAGACAAATGTGTCTCTATATTCACACAAGTACATTATGTATATTTTCTTTTTTTTAATTTTTTTTAAAGATTTTATTTATTTATTTGACAGAGAGAAACATAGCCAGAGAGGGAACACAAGCAGGGGGAGTGAGAGAGGGAGAAGCAGGCTTCCCGCCGAGCAGGGAGCCCGATGTGGGACTCGATCCCGGGTCTCCGGGATCATGACCTGAGCTGAAGGCAGTCGCCCAACCAACTGAGCCACCCAGGCGCCCCTATTACGTATATTTTCATACTTAAATAATTATGCCATTTTTTTCCTCTAGAAACTAAAGCTTTTGTGTTTGGTTTTAGGGGTGTTTTATGCCAACATTTGCCTGTGTGCATACTACTGAGCTTTAAAATAAAAATTAGAATAAAATTAAGGAAAACCCCCAATTTGAAAACTCTTGCAGCCATACTAAAACCAACTTTCTCATTCCCTTGGCATGATTTATAATTCATAATAATAAAGTACTGCTTATTTGGAGAGTGGGCGTGTTGTTTAAAAAATTCAACTCCATTTTTTTGAATTCACATCAAGTAAAGTATGTGATTTTTCCTTTACATAGTTGGGTACAATTATGAGGTTGATATCATTCCTTCGTGTTAGTTAAGGCTGTATTTCCTCAGGCAAGTTAGCCTGACTTATTTTATTTTATTTTATTTTATTTTATTTTATTTTATTTTTATTTATTTATTTATTTTAAAATTTATTTGACAGAGAGAAACACAGCCAGAGAGGGAACACAAGCAGAGGGAGTGAGCGAGGGAGAAGCAGGCTTCCCACCGAGCAGGGAGCCCGATGTGGGACTCGATCCTGGGTCTCTGGGATCATGACCTGAGCCGAAGGCAGTTGCTTTAACCAACTGAGCCACCCAGGCGCCCCTGACTTATTTTATAATAACCTGGCTTTATCTGAATTTTCCTCATCAACAAATGAGAAAGGGATCACAAGGTGATCTGTTGTTTGCTTCTTGTTTGGAGACAAGTTCATCGAGTCAACCACGGAACATTTCTCAAATTTTAAGTATTTCAGATTTTTTGAAGTGGCGCCATTTACTTTTTTTTTTTTTTTAAGATTCTATTTATTTGTCAGAGACAGAGCACAAGCCAGGGGGAGCAGCAGACAGAGGGAGAAGGAGACTCCCTGCTGAGCACAGAGCCTGATGTGGGGCTCGATCCCCGGACCCTGGGATCAGGACCTGAGTGGAAGGCAGATACTTAACCGACTGAGCTATCCAGGTGTCTCAGCACCATATACTTTTAGAATTACTTTTTAAACTAAGAAATAGCTTAGATTTAGTAAAATGAATAGGTCTTAATGATTCAGTTAGAAGAGTTTTGATAATTATGTATGTCCATGAAGTCATCATGCAAAACAAGCTATTGAACATTTCTGTCACCCCAGAAAGTTCTTTTGTGGCACTATTTATTTATTTATTTATTTGTATGTATGTATTCTTTATCACTTTATTTTCTATTTGTTTTTTTTTATTAAGCAAAATAATAATTTAAAAAAACAACAACACAAGAACAACCACCTTAAAGTTGTTGGAACAGCAATGAGTCAGATTGCTGCTGAAGTTTCTGGATGTATCAGGGTCCACACTCTCTCAGTGCAAAGCAGGTCCGGGGCACGTGACTGTGCATTTAGGTATGTGTATGACCGAGACAAGTCAGAGAGAGGGAAACCACTGGGGACCAGAAAGCCAGAAGCGCTTCTCCTCAGGCAATCCGAATGCGCTCTGCCCCTTCTGCGTGTAGCCTCTGTGGTTCCCATTCCCGCTGAGCTTGTGACAGTCCCAAAGCACTCCTTCCTCTTTCCCAGCTTCTCATCATCTCCAAGACCTTCTGGAGACCATTCACACCAAATCTTTGAGCTCTTGTCTTCAGTTTATCCAGGTTAACCGGAGTCTTGGTGTCAGATGACTGGCCTCTGCGTGGAACCGAAGAAACGCCAACTCCTGCTGCCCGAGCAGCTTTCTTACTCCCCAGGCTCACAGGTACAGGAAGCATTCAGCTCTCTTCTGCATCCTCTCCAACTGTGGTATCTCACAAGTAATTTTTACCACTTTCTTCTCTGCTGCCACACCCGCAGTTTTCTCAGGGGCTTCTCCCTCTTTGACGGGTTTTTCTGCCTGTTTTCCTCTCCAGGACATCATCTGCCTCCTTCAGTACGCTCTTCAAGATATGCCTGGAGCCCGTTGTTGAGATCTTGTTTTATTCCCTTGGTCTCCAAACCACAAGCAAGATGGTCCTGCTTTAGTTCAGCAAGTCTCAGCTAATGGAGCGCCACCGTCGCCACCACCATCTTGTGACCCCTCCGGTCCACTCTCTTGTGGCACTTTTTAAATGAAAAACCACCGACCTGGGACACCTGGGTGGCCTAGTCGGTAAAGCATCTGACTCTTGATTTTGGCTTGGGTCATGATCTCAAGGTTATGGGATCAGGCTCTGTGTTCAGCAGGGAGTTTGCTCGAGATTCTCTCTCTCTCTTCCTCTTCCTTTGCCCCTGCACCTGCTTGCTCTCTCTCTATATATATATATATGTAATCTAAATAAATAAATCTTTTAACTTCCCCCACCAAACTGTACACTTAAATGGGGTGAATTTTATGGTATGTGAATTATTGCCCCCTTCAAAAAAAAAATCTGCTCCACATTTACCTGTGCTCTTACCTCAAGAAATAAGACAGGTTGACATTTTTTCCCCATCATATAAAGTAATCCCCTACCCTACATATTATATTTGGTTTGCTTTTTTCCTGGAAATGGGAAATTGGACGTTGCTAAAGATTGTAAGCAACACGCTAACAAGGTAACTTGGACCAGGGCTTCTAGTTCAATCTGTCCCTGCAGTGACAACGCATAGGTTTCCTTACGTGCAGAGACTTGGGAGCAGAGTCTGGACACGGGGTTTACCTAGTGTCTAAGCGACACAGATATTACCCCCCACAGAGGAAGGACCCAGGCTGGGTAAAAGAGATACCATAGCAACAGGATGATGCTGGCTGTGAATCCTCCCCAGGGCAAGGCTGTCACCAAGAGAAGCAGGAGAAGTCACAGTTGACTTCACAGCTGGGTTAACATACGCTTCACCTACTGCTGTGCCGCTGGCGCATAAAGAGCTCGCCCAGGGAGCCCGGAGCCCGCCAGGTCACCAGATCGAGTCCCCCACTCTCAGTAGAACAGTGGTTCTCAGCTGTACCTCAGAATCTCGTGGAAGGCATGTTAAAATGTGGATTGCTGGCCCCAAACCCAGCATTTCTGCTTCGGTATATCTGGGATGGGACCCAGGCACCTGGGTGCCTAACCTGTTCCCAGGCGAGGCTGATGACGCTGGTCCGGGTGCCACACTTTGAGCCCGGTGTTGAAGCTCTTTGCTCCCTGTAACATTGGGCAGCTAGTGAGGCATTCTGCCCGGTGCTGCGCCACCGGCGGGAATGCTTGCTCTCAGGAGAGCAGGTAGGGCCAGGGCTGGGGGACTCAGGGCTGGGAACACCTCTCCCAGCCAGGCCACCTGCTCCGTCACCTGGTTGGGCCCCTCAACCCGAGAAGCAGTGGGTTTATCAGGGATGTGGTAGATGCTTGTGCACTTGAGAACATCCTCATTTCTCTGCAGAGATGACACAACCACCACCCTTGCCAGGACAGAAGATAGCGGTTTTGTGAGGGACCGTCGAGTCGCACGTTGACGCAGCTTCGCAGCTGAGGCGGTGGGCCAGGAGCAAGCGGACAGGTCAGCACCTGACTCCAGGCTCGGCCTCGAGAGCTGGGTGACCGGGGCACGTTTCCTAACTTCTCAGAACCTTGCCTTGCAAAGGGGATTCATCTCAGGAGAAGGCCTATGGGGGTGGGTTAATATTTAGAAATGTTTTTGCTATGATATTACATGCCTGCCTTATTTCCTCATTGCCCTACTTCCCTCCAGTTGTAAGTGGGGAGCATTCCTTGCCTCAGGGTGGGGGCTGCAGATGCGAGGCCCCTCCCACTCCCCCGGGCATTTGGTTCCATCGGCAGCAACGGCATCACCTGGGACCGCGTCCTAAGCCGAGTCAGTCTGAATCTCTGGGGTGGGGGAGACCCAGGATTCTGTGTTTTAATACATAACCTCTTCAGGTTAGTGTACACAGCCAAAGTTGGAGACGCTCTGGTCTAGAACAAAGAAGTTTCAATGAAGAGGCTTTGCGACCCAAAACTGAGGGGCACCTGGATGGCGTAGTTGGCTAAGCCCCTGCCTCTTGGTTTTGGTTCAGCTTGTGATCTGAGGGGCGTTAGGTCGAGCCCTGCATCGGGCTCTGTGCTCAGCGAGGAGTCTGCTTGAAATTCTCTCTTCCTTTCCCTCTGCCCTCATCTTCCCATAAATGAATGAATGAATGAATGAATGAATCTTATAAAAAAATCCATAGCTGAGGGGCCGATGGGTAGCTCAGTCATTAAGCGTCTGCCTTCCGCTCAGGTCATGATCCTGGGAGTTCCAGGATCGAGGATGGCATCAGGCTGCCTGCTCGGCGGGAGGCCTGCTTCTCCCTCTCTCACTCCCCCTGCTTGTGTTCCCTCTCTGGCTGTGTTTCTCTCTGTCAAATAAATAAATAAATAAGATCTTTAATAAATAAATAGTCAATAGCTGAGGCCAGAACCTGAAAGCCAGGGTACTCAGCATGCTGGGAGAGAAAGGGGGTTTCTTTGGAGGGACAAAGCCTGAGAAACAGCACAGAGCTTATGTTCTAAGCCATGGAGTCAGGGAGAATTTGTGGGGATATCGTAGCTATCTGTACATCCAGCAGGAAAACCAATTCAATCAGCGGAAAGGAGAGAGCATGAGAGAGGGTGAGATTAAATCTTCGAGGGCCCACTTCTCAAAGTATTCCCAGCCCCCTTCTCAAAGACCCTCAGAGGCCTGGCTTGTGAAAACTTACAGGGCCCGTCAGACCCTCTCCAGCGGTTAAAGGAGGAGACAGACAGGAGGCACATAACCTGAGGAGAAAAGTCGAGACTGAGAAGCCATCATAGGGCACTGGGTCTCCACGTTACTGAGAGTAGACATAGAGAGAAGCCAGTCAGAAAGGAGAAATCGAGCTGAGCAGAAAGCCAGAAAGAAGCCAGGCTGACGAGACAGCACCCTCGAGGGCCAGTAGGATTGGCAGCACAAGCTGGGAGCCCTGAAAAGGCACGAGGGTGGCTCAGAGGCAAAGCATCAGAGGGAACAGAGTCATCAGCCTTCTCCTGATGGTCGACAGACAGTTTGGTCTCTGAGCCTCAGCTGGCTGGTCCGAGGGTCACTTCTCCAGCCCTGCCCTTGCCCTCACCCTGCGCTGCCCCTGGGGTCGTTTCGGTCTGGGGTCGTCCCCTGTGGACCTTTGGCTCTAGAGGAGCTGACACTGGGGGAGGCCATCCCTTCAGCATCCCGTGGCTGGAGAAGGGACCCGGGAGGTGTCTGGGCCGCACTGCCCTGCACTGTTGGGCAACCTGGGTGTGTCTTGAGGTTCCTGGAAAGTTGGCTCATTTCCTCCTCGGTCACCGAAAATTACCTCACACTCAGGTCAGTTTCAGTTTAAGCTGCTTTGCATAAAAAACAAAAATCCTCTTGACCGGAAAACTTAAAGCTTGAGGTGACATTGAGTAAGGACAGGGCGGTCAGAGGACTCGGATTTTCCTCTCGTTCTTCAGGACCGCGGCAGGAAAAATCACCCAAGCAGCCACGGTGTGCCTGGCATCTTGCTAAGCAAACTCTGGAAACTGGTCCATCATGGTTGGTGGATTAATGTGCAAACCTCTTCCTCAGACCTTCTCTGAGTTCTCTGCAGGCCCTCTTCCCTGTACTTCCACACTCCTGTGGCCCTTTTCTTTAGAAACAGTGTCATTTTATGTTGATTTGAGAAAATAATTTCTTCCCCCCCACAGAATTGGAGCTCTGTGAGGAGTTATTTTTTTTATTTTTGCTTGCTAGTGGATCGCCAGCAGCTGGTGTGCACCTGGCTCGCAGTGGGCACTCATCGTATATATTCTTTGAATAAATGAATACTTAAAATGCCTGAGATTAAGTATGCCGGAGGTCAACTACGGCATGAGTCTTTGCAAAAAGATTTGTCACTGGGTTTGTCATTCAGAAATCTTTGAGGAGCATCTGCCTCGTGCCGTGTCCCGTGCTAGGTAATAGGAAGAGGAGGCTCACACAAGGATGAAGAAAACAGGATCTCTACCCTTAACAATAAGTGCAGGCTGTACTCTGGCGGCTCTGGGCCCTTCTTCTGTTTTCTCCTGTCAAGAAAGCTGTTTTCTGAGAGTCGTGGTCATGGTGGGGTGAAGCCATGAGGCACATGCTAGCTCCCAAGGTTAGAAGAGCGGACACTAAAGGATGGTTTCTCGTGGTCAGGCAGTCGTGAGTCATGACTTGGAACTAGAGAGGCACGATGTTCAGCATCAGGAGACATCTCAGAGATGGGCTAAGTCCATTCTCCCAGAACCCTCCAGGTAGGAGCCCAGCACCGCTGCCCAAAGGCCTGCGTGAATCCAGGAGGCCCCAAACTCGTTGCTTGAAAAGCCGCCCCCCAGTTGCCGTGGTGCAGATCAAATGAAATTGTGCTCTCAGCACCTCTGTGAGGAACAAGGGGCTCAGGACACCCAGCAAGTCAGTGTCCTGTGGATTCATATGCCTATGCCATGCTGCTAATTTCTGTCCCTCTGGACCCTAGACTCCTAAGAGGGTTTTGGGACAGGGTCATGTCCCCATTGGGCAAGGATGCTGAGGTCACTGTCTGCTTTTTGTGTTTGTCCCCTGAGTCACTGCCTGGGCTTAAGAAGGGAAAACCCAGCCTTGCCTCCTGCAGCCACACGGCCTGGCAACGGTAGCCCTGGGCATCCTCACAGTCCCTCGGGGCCTGCAAGTGCAGGGGGTCCAGCGGCTGCTGAGTCTGACAGTCGTTAGACAGTGCGCCCCGGAGCCCTCTCCCCACATGTCTGTTGGGACATATTGGGGTATGTTTCTACCCCTCTTGCCTGAAGCCCACATGCCATCCACCCAGCATGCTCCCATCAGCTGTTGCTGCTGTGACCCGCAGATCTTGGCTCCTTCATACTGAAGGCTGGGTGGCGGGCGGCCTGGAGAACCCGCGTGCCCCCTCCCCCGCCAGCATGGAAAGCATGGAATTTCCCCAATAAGTTGTCTTTGGCAACTCCGATGCTACAGGAAGGTCAGAACTGGTAAGACACCGAGAGAATGCCAGGGAGGAAGTGCTGGCTCTGCCCACTCTGTCTGGGGCCCCTCCCAAGGGGACAAGAAAGCTTCATGTCTGGCGTCTGGACGAACAGGACCTTGACCCGACCAGGAGCATCTTGGCTGCAGGTGGGTCCCCTTGCACATTGGACACTGTACTCCCTCATCTCAGCAGGGGTTCCCAGCCCTGGCAGCACATCAGAACGCCTGCTGCCCAGGCTGCACCCCACATCAATTACATCACAATCCCTGGGTGGAACCAGAGGGGGCACCTGTGCTCTTTAAAGCTCTCCTGGTGCTTGCAGGATGCAGATGATGTTGAGGGTCACGAATTAAGAAAATAAAAACCTTGTCCCAGAGCTTTCTGTTTGTGTAGGTGGTGTTTGGATTCAGATCCTGCCCCCATGGCTTACCAGTTATGCTGTTGCAATTCTCCGTCCTCATGAAAGCCTCAATCTCCTCATCTGTAAAGTGGGCATAATAAAGTGCCTACATCATAGGCTCACATAGGAAAAAATGCATCACCTACTTACACCAGCGGGTCAGTCATTTCCTTCCAACTAGTGCTCTTCTCTGCTTTTTCTCTGTACCCCCAAACTGTCAATTCTTGAGTCTACTCTAGCTTTTGAGTTTCTAGTGCCTTATTCATGCTTTGCACATAATGGTCCTCAGTAAATACGAACCAATGAGCTAGAAGAGGATTTAAAAAAAAAAAGATTTTTATTTATTTGACAGAGAGAAACACAGCCAGAGAGGGAACACAAGCAGGGGGAGTGAGAGAGGGAGAAGCAGGCCTCCCGCCAAGCAGGGAGCCCGATGTGGGGCTCAGTCCCGGGTCTCCGGGATCATGCCCTGAGCCGAAGGCAGTCGCTCAACCAACTGAGCCACCCAGTTGCTCCAGAGGGTTTTTGTTTTTTTTTAAAGATCTTATTTATTTGAAAGAGAGAGAGACATTGAGAGAGGGAACACAGGCAGGGGGAGTGGGAGAGGGAGAAGCAGGCTACCTGCAGAGTAGGGAGCCCGATGCGGGACTCAATTCCAGGACCTTAGGATCATGAACTAAAGACAGACGCTTAACGACTGAGCTACCCAGGAACCCCAGAAGGGGATTCTTGGGTAACATTGAGACTTGCTTCCTAATTTAGCTCTGGAATAAATCCAGGGTCCATGTACTGATTTTGTTTAGCTATTTATCCCCCCCTCTTTTGTTTTTGTTTTTGTTTTTGTTTTGCATGTCTACTATGTGCCAGGCTCTAAGAATTTGAAGATAAAGACACAAGTGCTGTCACTGAGGAGTTGAGGGTCTAGTGAGGACACAGATTCATGACCTTGTATTTTCTTTCTTTCTTTCTTTTTTTTTTAAAGAATTTATTTATTTTTTTGACAGAGAGTGAGATCACAAGTAGGTAGAGAGACAGGCCGAGGTTGAGGAGGAAGCAGGGTGCCTGCCGAGCAGAGAGCCCGACGCTGGCCTCTATCCCAGGACCCTGAGATCATGACTTGAGCTGAAGGCAGAGGCTTTAACCCACTGAGCCACCCAGGGGCCCTGTATTTTATTATGTTATAAAGGTGACACAGAAGCACTCCCAGCACACCGAAGCAGGGAGGGAACACCTCTGCACAGATGGTGGGAGATGACCTTTGAGCTGGGTCTAACGAGGAGCTTGTTCTATGGAGATGCAGGGAAGGGCATTAAAGGCAGAGGGAACAGCACTGACAAAGCCAGAGAGGCCTGAAGGGTGTGGTGCAGTCGGAGGTTGGTTTGCTATGAGAGGAGAGAGCTTGGGGTTGGGAGTGGTGGGAGATGAGTCTGGACGAGCAGGTTGTGGCCCGAATGGCAGAGGCTTGAGGGCTGGGCTCAGAGGACCATGGAGCTTTTTATCCCATTAGGAAGGGAGGGCCCAGTCATGTTTGTGAGCCAGGGAGGTAAACAGAGCACACCTGTGCGTGTTTCCTTCTGTAAAGCCGTTCAGCAGCCACTCCTTCCTCCGGTCAGTCCCTGCAGTCCCTCTTCCTGGTCCTGGGCCTGGGAGAGGCCTGCCTAGTGGAGGCAAGCTTCGCCCCCACTTCTGGGTTGGAAGGTCAGATGAAGGAGAGTGGGTGCGCAAGAGGGTGTAGGGTGGGGGTGGTGATGATTCCTGGGAGTTTCTGTTTGGTGGAGGCAAACTTTTGGATTCAGACCAGCTGGAAAAGCTGGGGCAGCCTCGTGGAAGGGGCCCAGGGCTGGCTAAGGAGTCGGGAGCTGCCCTTTCCGTTTGTTTTAAAGCACGACTCTGCTCTTGCCGGCTCTGGGACCTTGAACACTTGATGCCCTTCATTTTCATCAGCTGTAAAATGCAGGGCGTGGACCAGGTGATCTCCCAACTCCTGATTCCATGGAAAGAGGGAGCGCAGGGGAGCAGCTTGGGATTTGGAGGATAAGCAGTTGCAGGTGGGGGCTTTCAGACAGGAGGAGGCCTCCTGCAGAGTGGGCAGGAGGCTTTTGAGAGTGGGTGGGAGACAAGGCTCACCTCTGCTGCCCGGAGACCTGACCTCAGTCGCAAGGCCCGGACTGGATGCGAGGGAGAAAAGTTCATGGCCAGGCCCACAGACAGGAGTCTAGACGCCTCGGTGAGGTTGCTCAGGGTAAAGTGCTAGAATGCAGCTGGAGTCCAGCTGCTCCAGCCCCTGTGGGGGTTCTCCTCCTTTTCCAGCTGCCCCTCAGTCCCCCAGCAAAGTGTAGCTCAGGGGGTTAAGCCCAGGCACAGATACCAGACTCCAGGGAGCAGGGAGATGGTGATATTGGAACATCAGCTGGACCCCTTGGCTGAGAGCCCAAGGAAAGTGGGGCTGGGTAGTGGGCTTCACCTCAGCTGCCACACCTCACTACCCCCCCCCCCCCCCCAGGACCAGCTCTGCCTCCTGCTTAGTCATAGTCGCGGTGAAGTCCTTAGGTTCACATGCATCCTTGTTTGGAGAAATACTTCCTTATACCTTTATTGGCATGAAGCGCCACCATATTACTGAATATATGATAGATACTAAGATAAATTTTGTAATTAATTTTTTAAAATGGAAACGCTTTTATTTTTTTTAAGATTTTATTTATTTATTTGACAAAGAGAGATCACAAGTAGGCGGGGGGGGGGGAAGCAGGCTCACCGCTGAGCTGAGAGCCCAATGAGGGCCTCGATCCCAGGACCCTGAGATCATGACCTGAGCCAAAGGCAGAGGCTTTAACCCACTGAGCCACCCAGGCGCTTGGAAATCCCTTTTTAGATATGAGTGGATTAAAAGACCTGGCAGGCATCCCCACAGAAAACACTTCTGGAGAGTTGACAGCACTGAGCCCTGTGCTCACTCTGACCTCTGCCTTCTCACAGCAGTGAGAGCAGGATCCCATGGAACCACCTGGAAGGTTCAGGGAAGACTCATGAGGGGAGGCTTCAATTACCCGTATATGCCTCTGTTTACCATCTGTCCCCGCTGCTAGACCACAAGTGCCAGGAGAGGGAATGGTGTGCGTTTTATTCTCTGCAGAATTCCCGTGCCCCACACAATGCCTAGCACATAAGTGTTCAATGAAACTGCTATTAAGTGAACAAGTAAATGGGAACTAATTCTCATGTTAATGTGAGATCAAGTCAGAAAGGGCTGCAAAGCTGTGCTAATGAGTTTGGACGGTATCTTAGAGGCAAGGGAGCCACTGAAGGTTTTAAAGAGGGAAATGGAATGACCCTCAGCTTTGTGCTCTAGAAATCCTTTTCTGGCTTTGCCTGGAGAAGGGCTGGAGACAGAGCCCAAGCGGCAGAGGCTAGTAACCTAAATCCGGCCATGGCTGTGGAGGTGAGGGTATTGCCCAGACTTGAGAGTTCAGGGAGACATGCTCCCAGGGATCCAGAGCACCTGGACATTAGGAGCAGGGGAGACTGAGGGGCCAGCAGGGGGTGCCCGGGTTGGCAGTTTTGGCAGATTTACCACTAAAGTCCCGTAGGACTGTGTGCAACACTCCATCACTGTCAATACCTTGAGGAATGATTTATGATCTATTTATGTGACTCTCCCCTAAGTAAGCGGCGAGCCCTAGGGGGCTGTCCTCACCTTCACATCCCTTGTGCCTGGCACAGTGCCTCAGGGGGTGTTTAATGGATGAAATTCTGACTAGAAATTGTATGCACAACTTTAAGGGTTGGTGGTATTACTATTTAATAAATACAATGTGATAGGCATCTTTTAAAACATGGGGCACGTGCAAGAAAAGGGCATTTAAGTTTGGGGAGCAGTGGTCGATGGCCTGTGAGGCAAGCTGGGGAAGGAAGGGGGCTGTGAGGGGCGGGATGGAGGGGGGCTTCCCTGGGCAGTGAGGACTGCTGAGCAAAGGAGGCCTTCTAGGTTTGGCAGCTGGCGCTCAGTGATGCCTCTCCCTGAGATGGGAACCTGTGGGGAGCAGCAGGTCTGGAGGATTCGATGATGAGTTTGGGTATCTGTGGGCTGTCCAGTTTCTGACAGAAGTTGGGGGAGGGGAGCTCCAGGGTGGCTCAGTCCGTTAAGTATCCTACTCCTGATCTCAGCTCAGGTCTTGATATCAGGGTCATGAGTTCAAGCCCTGCACTGAGCTGGGTGTGGAGCCTACTTAAAAAAAAAAAGAAAAAAGAATTTAGGGTGTCTCCAGCAATGGCAGTTTCTGGAAAGAACAAGAATGTGACAAGATATGGAGAGGAGGGCTGAGATGCCCTAGAGAAAAGGACTTTTAAGGAGGGGGCTGGGGGCACCTGGGTGGCTCAGTGGGTTACATCTGCCTTTAGCTCAGGTCATGATCCCAGGGTCCTGGAATCGAGTCCCGCAAGGGGCTCCCTGCTCAGCCAGGAGCCTGCTTCTCTCTCCCCCTCTCTCTGTCAAATTAAAACAACTCTAAAGGAAGGTGCAGAGGGGTGAGTGAGGGCTGGACAGGCACTAGCAGCTCCCACTTCTCTGCACTGGGGGGGGGGTGTCCTGTGACTTCCTCCACACCACCCTCCTCATTATATCACCCCACTGTTACTGTCGCGGAGAGCCACCAGCTCCCCAGGGTTCAACTCCCACACGCCGAACTCTTTCTCCTCAGCTCAGTCACATATCTCATTTCCGCTCCTCATCCTCAGGCTCCCTCACACTCTGAGTTTCTGAGGTAGTCCCGGCCATCCCCCAGGGAGCAGTGCCCCGGGGACAGTCAAGGACATTTTGCCGGGTCCCTTCCACTCCCTCCGCTTCCCTCTGCTTGCTCTGGTCCGGCTGAGAGGACATCCGGGTCCCAGGCTGGCCGCAGGGGGTGGGGGTTGGGGGAGGACCCCCAGGTGGCTGTCGCCAGGACACACCCAGCTTCCCCAAGCTGTAGGCGGGGTGCCAGCAAACGTCAGACGGGCACGTGGGGCAAAAAGCCCTGCTGGGTGGCATTTATTGATTTCCGTGGTGCAGTTATTCCCATGGTGACCAAGTTCAGGCTGCCCACACGGCACCATCGAACGCGGAATTGCACGAGGCGCGCAGCATAACGTACGTACATACGTAGTACGTAACGTTACGCTTTCCAGTCGGACTCCCGCATGACCGACACCGTAGGCGGAGATAGCCTCGAGAGCCCGGGTAAACACACCCTATAATTGAGTAGGAAATGAGGGGTTTGGGGTATTTATTGCCTTTTAAAAACAGAACTTCTTTTCTTGTAAGTTTTTATGATTTATTTTTTAAAATAATGGCTGTTTAACAACTGGCTTGCCAAATTCCTGAAAATTTAACGGCTAGCTCTTGCAAGCAGTACGGAATGGACCCAGCAAACCACTGAATGCTCCCTGGGCCAGGAGTAAAGGGGGACTCAGAAAAGGGGGACTCCCCAACCCCAAATTTTTGGGGTTCACTTTCCACCGATGTGGATCTCTTCTGGCATCTTCTCCCTACCTGACTGTGGGCACAGTCAGTCTGGACAGCAGGTGATGGGAAGAAAGCCTCAGCATCCCTGTTTGTAAGATCCACAGGGAGCAGAGCCTGGGCACGCCTCCCCCCTGCAGACATGTGCTTTCCTGGTATTGGACCCCTGGGCCCTGTGCTTACCCAGGCCTCAATGTCTGGACACCTACCTCGGCAGCCCTGAGCCAGGAGGTTTGAGTGATGTAATGCCTTTTGTCTTTGAAGGTAAGGGCTGGAATCTTTTGAGGGTTGGAGCTTCCACATTGGGGATGATGGGGCAAGCCTGCTTTTAGGGCAATGAAGAAAACAAAAAATAGAGACTCCTTTTGTTGTTTATTATGGGCTGCAATGTGAGGCAGGTAGGTCTGGGTCTGACTGGATGTGGGACCCAAGAGAGCTTCAGGGCTGTGAACTCAGCCTGGGTTCACTTTACAACAGCGAGAATGAAAAGCACCGCCGAGTTCATTGGACACATTCTAAATGTGTCAGTCTTTTCACTAGGTCTTGGTGACATCAGAGGTGATGACACATAGCAATGAAAACTTTGTCTTGGCTACCCCAGGAAATGAGCTGGATCTCTAGATTGATGCTCCTTGTTCGTGTCTATGACTGTTGTGGAAGCTGAAGGAAAGAGGTCACCTTCTACCACATCCCAAATATGTCTCAGTCCCTGGTTGATGTCTTTCACTCAGCTAAATGTGCCTTCCCCTTGTCCATAATCACAGCCCATCACAAGTCAACACCAGGTTCCCTCCTAGCTCCCTCTCAGAGGAGCTGCCTCTTTTACTTGTAGGACTTCTGCATTGTCCCTGGGGTTTTCCTTTGAGTGTGGGGTATATATGCTCTGCTTTTTAAGCTCGGGAAGGCTAGGACCTTGTCACTGACTCATTCATTCATTCATTCATTCACTTGTTTATTCAGTGAGGGGGCTTGGGAGGAGAAGGAAGATGGAAGTTCTCTCCAAGATCGAGTGTGGGTCAGCTCAAGGGAAGCATCCACTCTGAGTGGAGGCAGAATGGGTAGATGGCTCATCACCTTCGAGGCCTCACGGTTCAAACATGTTCACTCTACAAAGGCCATTTCCATCAGAACGAGTGGGCTGGTTTCCCACTAGGTTTCTGAGACCCACCACAGCAGTTTTTGGCAATATAAGATATTATATATATAAGATATATATATAATATAAGATATAATATCTTATATAGGATACAACTAATAAGGGAGAGGAAGTGGGAAAATCTCTCTACCCCTTCACCAAAGCCAGTTCAGCTGTCCTCTCAGACTCTGCACTAGTGGGCACCTGCCTTCTGTAAAGAGTGAAACAGTATCCGAATACTACGCATAGTACTTATTCTTTCTTTTTTTATCTGCCTGCAGGTTACTCTCAGAAGGTGTTTCTATGGATTCTACCTTGTGCACCGGTTGCCTGAGGACAGCTTTTACCCCTGCTTTTCTGCCTTTTGGTAAAGACCTTTTTATTCCTTTGTTCTGCGCAAGAAAGATTAATGTGTTGTTACCTTTAAGAAACCCAGTCTTACCTGTTTTCCATGTAGCTGCATAATGGTTTAAAGTTTGATTTCTCATCATTTAATGTTGCTTACTTGTAAAATATCTTGGGAAATTTAACTGAAATTCGGGCATAGCCTGGGCAAGGTTCAGATGTGGGACTAGGTTGCCATCTACTGGTCACTTCTGAGTATGACAGATTGAACTTGCACTGAGCCTCTTGTTCATAAATTGAAATTTTTGAGTTGACTTGAAAGTTAAAAGGTGGAATGGGTGTGTGCAACAGCAGGTGTAACTAACAAAGGATTTGTGTCAGAATCCATGAAGAACTCTTAAAAATTAACATAAAGAATACAATAGAAAAATGAGCAAGAGGGGTACCTGGGTGGCTCAGTTGTTTAAGCAAGTCTTGGTTTGTCTCAGACAGTGATCTCAGGGCCCAGGGATCAGCTTCGGGTTCTGTGTCAGCACAGTGTGCTTGTCCCTCTCCCTCTGCTCCTTCCCCGCCACCTCTATCTCTCTGTCTCTCTCAAGTAGATAAATAAATAATACATTTTGAAAAAATTGAGCAAGAGACTTTTAAGAGGGCACTGCATAAAAGAAGATGTCCAATGGACAATGAATTTATGAAAGATGGCCAACTTCTTATTCTTAGACTCTTGGGGGAAGAAGGTAGAGAAAGGCTCAAGTATAGTGGAAGACTGAATACTTAAAAACAAAACCTCCCAAGTAATTCAGATTTTACCCACTAGGGGGAGAAATTTTATCTCACTTTGCTTAAGGGAAGTGCAAACTAAAAACCACAGTGAATGACAGAGCCACCCAGGGGTGCCCCACACCCACCCCGTGCTGTTCCATCCGTCCCCAGGCACCTCTGACTTGCTTTCAGTCAGTATAGATTAATTTGAGTTTTATATAAGTGGAATTATACAATATTTATTTTTTGTCTCCTTGCTCAGCGATTCATCCATGTTGTATCAGTAATTCATTCCTTTTTATCATTCAGTACTATTCTGTTGTATGGATATACTACAGTTTTTTTTATCCATTCATCTGTAGATGAACATTTGCTTCTTTAGTTTTGAGCCAATGCAAATCAAGTTGCTGTGTACATCATTATACAGATCTGTGTGTGGACATATGCTTTCACTTTTCATTTTTTAAAAAGATTTTATTTATTTGACAGACAGAAACACAGCAAGAGAGGGAACACAAGCAGGGGGAGTGAGAGGGAGAAGCAGGCTTCCCACCAAACAGGGAGCCCGATGCAGGGCTTGATCCTGGGACTCCGGGACCATGACTGGAGCCAAAGGCAGACACTTAAGGACTGAGTCACCCAGGCGCCCCTGCTTTGATTTTTCTCATGTGTATATCTAGAAGTCGAATGGCTGGAGCATATGGTACGTGTAACTTGACTGTGTTATATAGTTAAGAATAATTAGGGGCACCTGGGTGGCTCAGAGGGTTGAGCCTCTGCCTTCAGCTCAGGTCATGATCTCAGAGTCCTGGGATTGAGCCCCATATCAGACTCTCTGCTCAGCAGGAGCCTGCTTCCCCCTCTTTCTCTGCCTGCCTCTCTGCCTACCTGTGATGTGTGTGTGTGTGTGTGTGTGTGTGTGTGTGTGTGTGTGAAATAAATAAATAAAACCTTTTTTAAAAAAAGAATAGTTAAAATTTAGCTGGTAGCTCCCACATTGGGCAGCACAGTTCTAGAAGGTATTTATTACTCTGGTGTTTCTGTACCAGGGAAAGACTTTCACT